>PVHP010027649.1:0-12500 GCA_004024765.1 Zapus hudsonius | reverse complement strand
GTGTTCTCATTATTTCTTTCTCACTCTCTCAATAAATATATTAAAAATTGAAATTTTCTAATATTAAATCGAATATATTATTATATATGCTTTTGTGATTTTTTAAAAAAATCTACACAATTCAAGATCTAGATTAAACATTTAGCTTAAAGGCTAAAAATAGGCATAGTTGGTGAAATGCACAAACCCTAAATTCAATCTCCAGTGCAATATAAACTGGGTTTGGTGGTGCACACCTGAAATCTTAACACTTGAGAGGTGGAGATAAGAGAAAGAAATTCAAGATCACCCTCAGCTATGAAGCAATAACTAACACTGTTTAGTAAGTTTCCTTCATTTCTAAAAAAAGAATATTAATCACAAAAGACATCTATATCCCCTCATACCTGAACCCTCAGAGTTTCAGAGCTATGAGATCATTTCCAGCAATCCCATTATTAAGAGGCAGGTTCAAGTTGATTAAGAGATGGAGCTTCCTACTTAGAGATCATACATCAATCCTCTTGGCTCTGCTCAACCACTATTACCTGCACCTGTGATGGTCACACATACAGAAATCGCCATGTCTTTCATCTGCAGCTTTGATGGTCTTTGTGTTTTTTTTTTTTTTTTTTTTGACAGGATCTTGCTATGTAGCCTATGCTGGCCTCAAACTCCTGATAACACCTCTTCCCTCTCTTAGGATTATAAGTGTGCCAACACCTCACATGGTTTTAGCTTCATAATTTTCTAAGTGGTCTATGAGGAACCTATATTGAAACAAGTGTGAAAGTAATGTATTAGAAATGAAAGCAGTGTCTGCCAGTGATAAGGACTGAACCAGAGGGATTCTGTCTGTTGTCCTGGACTGACTTTGAGAAGTGGGATGGGTGACTCAATGGCTATGTTCTTTCCATAGACAGCACCTAAGTAAGTCTGCTGTCAGGATGTGCCAGCCCTGTCTGGTGACATCTGACTCATGCATCTAACTGGGTCTTCTCACCAGGAAAGCGAGGTATCCTCTGACATATTTCCCACTTCATTTCTTGGACTAGAAATGAAGCTGATATCTCTTCCTGGACTTTATACTGAATTGCACTGAGCTTACTGAAGCAGATGTCCAAAAAAAGACAATCCTCCAATTTTTCCAAATTAGTTACATTTTATAAAGTAAACATTTTTTTAAAATAGGTAACAAATCATCAAAATATGCTCAATGGAAAAAATGCAATTATGCTATGGCCTTTCATTTTATCAACTCCATAATCATTGTTGCAATTTTCAGTCTTATCTAACATTATAAGACCATAAGATACATCATGTAGCAAAATTTAAGAGCCTACTAGGAGAAAGAACACCCTGAGAATGGAGGAAGAGATTTAAAGAGAGAGGAAAAATGAGTTAGTAATAAAATACCTATGACATAAAAGCAGAAGGATTTCTCTTTGGAGGAGAAAGGGAACCAGGAAGGAAAGGTCAGTGAGGGTAAAGGAAGGCAGTGGGATGGGAGGAATGAATAAGAACAAAGTACAATGTCATGTGTATAGAAAAAATCCAATTTATTTTATATGCTAACTTAAAAATCAAAACTTAAAAACTTACTGGGGGAGGGAACTGTGATCTTTGTATATTGTCTATATTTATGTAAGTTGTCAACAAAAAGTTTTTCTTAATTACTAAGGAATAATTTCACTTTTAAAGAAATAGTGAAGCCTTGACTATACTGATTTGCTTTTAAGTAACTACTAAACAAGACATTTTAAAATAATTTTCACAAATGCATACATATAGATAAACTAATATACCTGCAGATACACACTTTATATTAGGGTAGAAATGACTAATAGTAATTGTAAAATCTTAACAATCTATTTTCATATTCTATAAAAATCAATGTGGACTTTTCTTAAGAGTAAATTTATTACATTAATTGACATTTTTAAAGTCTGTGGGTATTTTTAAACTGATTTAAGCATAAATATTATGAAATATAAACCATTTAAAGTACTTTTATATTTTATTTCTCTTCTGTTGTTATCCAGTATTCAAATGATTGAAAGCATGTTTCTTACCAAGGTCTTGGTTTTTTTTTTTTTGCTTTTTCATTTATTTATTTTTCATAAGAAATATCAAATTGTTATAGACTTTAAACCAGAAATATGCTGACAACATCTAAACTAAGTCTACCTAATTAATACTTTACTGAATATTTTAGTATTATGAAACTAGTCAACTGTAACGTATACTCTTTTATATGAGCCTTCTGGAAATTCAATTAGAAATTGGTCTAGATAACTTAAAGTCTCTCCTTAAATCTGAATTAATGAATGTTGTTTAAAATATCACTGATTTAGACAAGAGAGCATCCTAAACATATAAAAAGATTTTCCAGTTTATTCTACATCATAAAATAAGGGTTTGAATTAAAAGTCTACCTTTTTGAGTTCAAACCAAAATCTGATGAGGGTAACATTAAGTGGAGCCTTCCAACCTAATCGCAAGCTAGTGTTCTCTGGAACCAAGGCATAAGGTTTCATCGGCATGTCAAACATTTGAATGGTGACAGGATCACTCTCAGCACACCACATTTCCTCGGAGTGGCAGGCCAGAACCTTTTCATTAGGAAAAAAATAAAGAGGAGGGGGGGGAATAGTTGCTTAGCTTTTTCAGAACATAGACTTAAGAATGGCAATAAAAAGTGTCCGGTAAGCAGTACATTCAGTACCTTTAACACATACAGTTGTCCACCAGACAGTCTAGTGACTAGGACAGAAAGCCTTGAACTTGGAAATTCACTCTGTCTTAGAGGAGTCTTGGGAATTGGGGCCAGATGTGAGAGTCTCAGCTGATAGCAAACTGACTCTTTAGGTCCATTTGGCTCTGGAGATTCTTTCCAGGATACACAGAGACTGGTGTCTGACAGCACCGTGGTGTTAATGTCACCAACTGCGCCAGGCACTGAAATAAAGACCAAGGTCACATAGAGAACAGAGCTAAAAGGGAAAGCACTGAAAGGTGGAAAGAAGTAAAGAATATTTATGATCCCATCACTGAAGACCCATCCTGTCACGTGAGCAGAATGAATAACAGATCCAGAGGAAAGTCAGCCTCTACATGAGGGGAAGTTAGCAGGCTGCCTGAAAGCACCTCCCAATGTCTACCTAATGGTCAAACCCTTCTCTAAGCCCAGCTTAAGGAAGCTGCCAAATTCAGATGGGTTTGAGGAATATCAAAAACATCTCTAAGAATGAATCGCCACCTCTCAAATTCTTGACCTACTTTCTTTAAGATGGTGAAGTTGTGTTACTCCAAGTCTCAGAGTAATTAGTTGTATTCCTCTAAGCCTTAATAGAGTTCACATAAAGAAAAGTTTTGGTTTCCTGTGCCCCTCCTAAAGATCTGCAAGTCCATGGCAAGAGGGTGACACTGTGTGGCAAGGCCATAGAATGTGATTTGTGGTCAAACTGCATCCCCTTCTGGTTGTTTTGCACTTTGCTGGAATGTTGCTTAGCATCTTCAGGAATTAAAGTAAAAGTCACCAAAATGTTTTTCCACATGCTCATTTTCCTTACGAAACTTAAAAAGATTGTGAGAGCCGTGGTGGAGGAGATTATCAGAGACTTGGCAACCCTCAGTAACAACACACTTGGGTCATGAGAACCCTGCTGAAGACTGGGCTATCCATGGTCCCCTACCACAAAGACTGATACAGACCCACGAAGGAGGATATCCAGCTGACTAGGGATGGGGAGGGGGGACAAGGGGGAATTGGGGATAACAACGCATTGTTTGCTCACTAAATAATGTAACTCATTATGGACAATAATAAAAAAAAAGACTATGGCTGTTCTGACCATAAGCCCTAAGCCCTAAGGCCTAACCCTAACCCCTCAGTAACAATACACTTGGACCAGGAGGACCGGGCTGAGTACTAAGTTATCCATGGTCCCCTACCTCAAAGACTGATACAGACAGCCCACGAAGGAGGAAAATCAGCTGACTAGGGATGGGGAAGGGGGGCAATGAGGAATTGGAGATAACAACTCATTGTTGACCCACTAAACAATGTAACTCTTATGGACAATAAAAAAAAAAGCTCCCATAATAATAATGACTTGGTAGTCAAATTTTTTAAATGCAGGCATACATATCACATATATCACAAAATTCTGTTCCAGAAACCCACACCAACCCTGTACGCACCTCCACTTTTAGTTTTTCCCCAGATATTTTTTCCCAGAGGTAAATGTTCCAAAGGGGCAGAATAATAATTCTTCGCAGATATCTGAATCATATATGTTGAAAATGGTTGTAAGCCATCAATAAAAGCAGTATCCTCCTGTGACTCCTGTAATTATTTTTAAAAATCAATATTTGATTCTTATATTTTGTACACGATTTGTGATTATGTCACTAAAGACTCAAAACAGTTATTTTATTTGCGTCTTTAGCATTCTATCTTATTAGCTTGCTTGGTTAGAATCATGTCTCGGCCTCTAGCTCTCAGGAGGAAAGCCACAATGTGTGCTATTGCTGTATACCTGGATATATTCCTCCTTGCTAGGCTGGACTTAGATATGGGTTTTCACACAATACGGCAGGGTACTGAAAGTAAAATAGTCATTTGTGCTCTGGTCAGTTGAAAAGTCTGACCAAAGTGTAAAGGTCACTAAGAGCAGATTGGCAGGATGAAATAAAATTTCTTTGGCAGCTGCTGATTGACTTTTTCTGTAGGTTCAGGCTGACAGTATGGGCTGCCTGGTCATACCAGGATCTTTTTAGCTACTGTCATCCCTGAGTTACTACTGGCCTACAAAGGCCATGTGCAGGCCACCACATAGACCTGAAAATAACCTCTGGCTAACATGGGTCCATACTTATTTCTGCTAGAGAAATAAGGTGAGGGCTGCTTTCTCAGCTTTCCCTTGGGAGCAATGGGAGAAGAGGATGGGTGTGGGCTGCTGACTCCAGGCCAATCAAAACTATGCAGTGAGACCATGCCTCAACAAATAATAAATAAACAAAAAAGAGCTGAGGCAATGGCTCTGTGGTTAAAAAGAGCTTGCTGCACAAACCTGGTGACCAGAGTTTAGTTCCTAAGAACCCAGATGCAATGGTGCATGTCACTATCATCGTGACGTACCTAAGGCAATGGGAGACAGAGTCAAGACTATCCTCAATCTTGTATTCCAGCTTCTGGTATTCAGTAGCACAACAAGACAGTTTCTGTCTCAAGCAGGGTGGAAGGTAAGGTCAAACACCCTAAAGTTGTCCTCTGGCCTCCACATTAGACCATATAGAGAGCAAGGGGCAGGGGGAGTGAGAGAGGGCAAGAAGAAAGAAGCGAGAGAAAGAAAGATCTAGCTAGCGAATCCCTACATCATGCCAACTATTCAGCATTGCTAGGGAAATGTGATAAACAAAAGCAGACGTAGCCTTAGAGCACATTTCAAAACATATAAGAAAAAAGACAAAAAATATAATGTATAATTTTATATTAGATAAATGTGATAGAAAAGGCATTTATGACATTCTCTCTGCCCAATTCACTTTTTGCTTCTAAGTCTTCAATCTTCTAGATAAACCACAAAAACAAGTCTATCATTCTCAGGGATAATCCAGGAGGGGAACAAATTCATTCTTACCGGACATTCAGGAAACTGTTCCCAAGGAAATATACTTCAAGTTTAACCTACAGAACAGAAGTATAAAACCAGCATGGCTGGAAGAAGTTGGAAAATATGCATCTCAGAATCTTTGGGAAACATCTAACTGTGGCTGAAATTTGGACATCAAAGCCACTGGCTCAAATCTTACCAACAATCTGTATTTCAGTTTAGAACTGTGCGTCCTGCCATTGACTTCAGAGTAATAAATCAGATATGTAGGTGTGGGGCTGGTGATGCAGTGCCGTGTGAGATTTGTCTTGACGGTAGGTAACTTGAGTGTGAGGCTGGTATTGGTAGCATTAAGTATCGTTGGTTCTATGGAAGCTGATGCCAGAGACAGATATGCTTTATCTAAAATGAAAAGAGAAAACACATGTATGAGAGGAGCAGTAGATTTAACAAGGCAACCCCAATGGTAAAATGTGTGCCTGCACAAGTGTGTGTGTGTGTGTGTGTGTGTGTGTGTGTGTGTATAACAGAGAACTTTTGCTTTAAAGGATAAATATGAAAATGTTTTTAAAATAATATCCATTTTATAAAAAAAAAACAGAAATAACTTCTTGACCCAGGATGTGGCAAGCAATGAAGATTCTACCTAACATCCCCCTCCTCTTCACATTCACATATGTCCCAAATTGCTTAAAGTACCTATGTTTCTGAGGCTCAGTCACAGACAGGACACTCACAGAACAAGCTACCCCATCAGTGGAAGGTGGGTGTCTGCTCTGTAAGTTGTCTCACTGATAAGAAAACTGGTACAATACCTCCTGCCCTTCACCTTCTCCCTGACTAGGGTACAGGCATCACACCCCTATAAGAGCAGCTATCTTGTGATAACTGACTAAGAGAGCTGCTGACGACTTTTGGAGTCAAATGGCACAGAAAAACATTTTTTTAAAAAGAGTTTGGAACAGCCAGTAATGGAGTGGAGGCATAGAAAATTGAGAAGCCAGAAAAAAAAAAAACCAAAAAAAAACGAGGAGACAGTTTGAGACCAAATACAAACAAAACACTCTAGAAAAAAACAAGAAGTCAAAATATTTGGTGGTATAATGCAGCACCTATATACAACCTACATGCAAATGTGTTGCAGCTTGCACAACTCCTGAGAGTAGCACCCACAGAGAGTGCAATCGGAAGGGAAGTGGGTGCCGCCCTCTAAACCCAGGCTGTGGTACAACATGGCAGGCTTGATTGAAGCCACTATAGTGATCACGTTTCTCTCAGAGTTTCAAATCTACTCACTTTAAGTTCAATGTAAAATGACACTGAAAATACAGCACCACTGTGCAAATAGAGTATAAAATCCAAATTTCTCTAAATATAATTTTATATGAAACCCAACAATCTTACACCAGTTTGCCGACTCCTTTGTCCATCATCATAGTACTTTGTACCCTGGCTCCTGCCCACTGCTCTATCCCATATCTAACTATCAAGTAACAGTGCACTGTGCCAGACTTCCACCAAGCCAACACTTCACTCAGGCAAACTCCTTGGTGTAAAATGACCTTTCCTGCCTAGGTATCTGTATTTTAGGCTCAGTGAATGCAGTCTATCTTCTTGACCCTGTTCATGGTCCAATGCAGGTGAAAGCACCCCCTGCATTCCCACCACACATCTGTGTTTTTCCACCATAGCATGGGACACTGTTGTTTTTTGTTCTGGTGCTTTATTTATTCATCTTCCACCTGAATGTGAAGTTTCTGGAACTAATATTGGGTTTGATTTTTCAGGAGGCCCAAGAGCCTCAAGAGAAAGACCACATTTTAGCTGCCAATCTATTAACTTGTTATCAACATGTAAAATACAGACTGTGTATATAGCTCAGTGGATAAAGCACTTTCCACAAAACATGGAAGACCCAAGTTCAGATCCACAGACTCCACATAAGAGGCAGTAGCTGTAACAGGTTTTGTTGTAACAGCTGTAACAGTAGCTGTAACCAGTACACCTACAGTAAGAAGGGAGGCAAAGATCAGAGAATTTCCAGAAGCTCATGACCGAGCTAGCCTGGTGAAGGCAGCAGTGAACAACAGTGAGAATGAGGACACTGCTTCAAACAAAGTGGAAGGCAAGAACCAACTCGCAACTTGTTCTCTGACCACCACACAAATGCTGTGGTACCCACGGCCACACTCACACATACACACACCAAATGTATATAACATCCTTTGCAGCAACAAGAAAATTAGGGAAGAATAATTTGATGGAGCCTACTTCTTCGTTTCATTAATTTTTGTGTCCTTGATTCCCTGTCTACTCCAGCTCTTGTATAAATAAAAAAAAAGATACTTATCTGTTTCACTAATACTTGCATATTTCTCTAACTCTGGCACATTGTCAGATTTTTGATAAATGGTATCTATTATCATCATCAAAGTAAACTACTGAAAAAAAACATAAAAATAGCATTTCTCTGGGGATTCCAAGTATGTATTCCAAAGTTCACAAAAGACTGTTTAAATTAGACCTACATTTATTTTTCCAGGAATAGGGAATGCCCAAAGAAGCAGTAAACCCAACTTTGAAGACACTTGGAAGATATGAGGATTTGGGAAGGATAATTTCATGATGAAAAACATCTCCCTCTCTAGTTCAATTAACACTTCTACAATACTATTCACATGTGCAGATTTCTGGACCAAACCAAAAGTAGGAAATTCATGTTAGCACCAGAGCAATAATTTATGGAAAGGTTATTGCTATTTATTCTTTTCATTAGCATAGCAGGATATAATGAAGTGTTGAAAATATCACTTGGCACAGAAAAGAAGCCTTCTCTTCTTCCTTACCTCAGTCCTCTACTTTCTTCCATTTTTCAAATCCCATACCCTTTGAAGACTAGTATCTCAGGAAGAAATAAGCAGGATACGTTGTCATTGCATGGAATGCCCAGCAGGTGGAAGTAAAGCACACTTCACAAACCTACAGTTCAGTAAAATTAAGTTGATGCTTTTTTTCTAAGCAAATAACAAATTGTTAACCAAATTTTAAAGAGTTACAGTAATAAAATCTCATGCAACATTTAGGGATTTATTTTAGGGATGAGTTTATGGAGGTTATTATTGAATATAAAATAGACATTGCATGTAATTTTCTCACTTCCTTTCATTTTTTTAGTGGTGTTTTAGATTCACAGTAAAATCAGGAGGAAGATATAGAGATATCCCGTACATGAACAGCCTCCCTCATTATCAATATCCCCATCAGGGTAGCACTTTTTACTTTTTGCAATCAATGAACCCATACCCCCATATATATATATATATATATATATATATATATATATATATATATATATATATATATATATAATTGAGCAAGCATAAGTTAGTTAAGAAAAGAAAGTGAAGAAAACTTCCAAGTATGAGGTATCCCAAGGAAACAGGTCTGTCTACTGATCTTGATTTCATAAGCCTGTTGACAATTTTCATACATGCACACAATACATGAATCTCCTCCCATTATCTTCTCTTATTGTCCCCTCTCTCCTCCCCTTGCCCTGAACCCCTTTTTCATTCATTCCAATCTTTTCTAATTTAATGTCTTGGTTTTTTGTGGGGTATATGTGTGTGTGTGTGTGTGTGTGTGTGTGTGTGTGTGTGTGTGTGTGGTTTTCCTTCCTATTCAACTGTCTATGATAGAATGTTGCTGGGTCCAGTATTATTCAGGTCTTGCACAGGCAACCTTGCTGTGAGGCCATGTACATTTATTTTGAGACAGACTCTCATGTATCCCAGGCTGGCCTAGAACTTCTTATGTAGCTTTGCACTTCTGATTTTCTTGCCTTGACCTTCCAGATGTTGGGATTATAGGTGTGCACTATCATGCCAAGGTTTTTTGGTGCTAGGGATTAAACCAGCACTTCCTGTATGCTAAGCAAATATTCTACCAACTGAGCTACATTCTCAGTCCTCTACAGTCATTTTTTTTTCTGTGTGGATAATCAGCTGCTCCAGCACAACTTCTTTAAAAAAATCTTACCCTTTCTCCATTGTTTCACTTTTGCCCCTGTGTTGACATTGACCTTGAGTGTATTTATGTGGGTCTAGTTTTGGCTCTGTATTCTGTTTCATTGATGTGTCTGTCTTTCATCAGTACCACACTGCCTTGATGCTATGACCTTATAGAAAACCTTAAAGTATTGAATTCACAGGGGGTTCTTCAACTTGAATCTCAAACACTTAAATAACTTGAGATGCAAAAATTTATATTAAATACCAAAAACCCCACAAAATTAAATACAAAAAACACATAAAATCTAAAAAGATAACTCTTTCAAAAATTATAAGTCCTAAAGTAATGACAGCCAGTGAGACCAAGTTAGATGAAATTCCAGACAGAGAATTTAAAATAATGTCTATAAGTACATTCAAAAAACTTAAAGAGAAATTCAAAAGAATCAAAGAAGAAAACTAAATACAGATGTCCAGTAAACATCTTAAAAGATGTTCGACATCCTTAGCCATCAGGGAAATGTAAATTGAAACTACTTTGAGATTCTATACCACTTGTGCCTGAATAGCTGTCATCCATAAATCACATGACGGTAAATGCTGGATAAAATATGGGGAAAAAAGAACACTTCTCCATCGTAGTTCTTACCTTCAAATGTCTGGATTTGTATGTGAGTTGGAGTTAAAGTCTGTTGTAAGGCCAGGAAGCTTGAAAGGTGCTCTAAGGGATGGTAAAGGGGGAAGAGTTCCATGGGTCTGTGTAATAGACATATAAATAGAGGGGAAGAATAGTAGGAGAAATGTTCTGCATTAGGCCAGGGAAAGGGGTGGAGTCCAGAAGGGGGGTAGACAGTTACTGAAATTTTCTTGTCTGTGTTCATTGCTCATTTTACATAATGTAAAACAGCATGAAGCATAGCATATTATTCAATGGATGATTGGGGTTGAGAAAATAGGTATTCATTTTACATTCACACCTGGTAGATGTATTTCAAGTTGTTCTGATATATCAAACATGATGATTTTCTTCAATGAACAGAATTGTTGTCAGTAGCATTTTACAGAATAAAAGATTTATATTGTCTGATTATACTTTAATATAATGGTAATTTTATGAGTTATTATGCTACCAATGTTTATACCTAAGAATCCAACTTGTATTTTAAGTATATAATGTATAAAATATAGATTAATAAAACTATAGTATGCTTACCAAAAATAGCTGAGACTATTGAACATAAACTTTTGGCAGTATAATAACTGATTTCCTGAGAGACTTTTAATGTTTTGGAGATTATATTGAAAATCATTGTTTTAATTACTGTAGAAAATAGGTATATACTTTGGTATAGTTCTTATAATGTCAAGATGTTTAAATTGTTTCAGGTATGATTAATTGGTAAATCATCAATAAAATAAATAGTTTGTAGGATACTATTTTTTGTCTATTGGAAACAAAACTCCCAAATTTGTTATGATAAAAGCGTAATCATTTTTATCTTATTTTTAATTGTTTGTTTATACTGGGTCTTACTCTACATGCCAGGGTAGTGGAGAACTCATGATGATTCTTCTGCCTCAGCCTCCTAAATGTTGGGATTTTAGGTGTAAACCACTGTGCACAATAGTCATTACTGTGAATGTGGGTGAGTGATGTGCTCATTCACCCCACAAATTCTGGTTGAGTGTTCACTGGAATTGACCATCCAGAGCTGTTACATCAGGTCACCTGCTTTGCTCAAAAAACTTCAAGTGGAGAATTCAGCTCAATGCTGACACTAATGGCTTCTGTTCAATGACTTAATCCTCAGCTTAGATTTGTACAAACAAGTGTGGTGGTTTGGATGAAATGTCCTGCATAGACTCATGTGTTTTGAATCACCAGCTGGAGATCTGAATTTTTGCTTAAGAGAAACCAGCTCCCAGGTGGTAGCATGTGTGGCACTGGAAGGTGTTGCATGAACTGTCATGGGAAATTGTCCAATGATATTTGGAGTAGAGACCACTGATATACAATATAAACAGTAAATAAGCCACATGGAAACCTATTTATTTCCTAGATAATAATATATTTGTCAAAAAGAGAGAGAGAGAGTTTGGGCAGAAGTATCTTGTGAAGGTGAATAAACTGCCCAAATACCACAGTTATTAGAAAAATTCCAGTGCCAGAAGTGGGGCACCTTCTGATGAGTTGTTGGCCAAGAAGGCCCCTGATATTCCAAAACATTACAGGTTATTGTTAAGGCTCTTGGTTGCTGTTGCAATTACCTTTCATTGCTCAGATATACATCTGACCTGAAGCAGATTAAGGAAGGAAAGGGTTTATTTTAGGCTCATAGATTCTAGGGGAAACCATCAATGTGGAAGAAGTTGGCTCACTTCTACGGATCCATAGAAAAGAGACACCACCAAACAGCCAGAGCTTAAACTGGCTCTTTTACACCTCTCAGAAATGGACTGAAAGATATGCTTCTAAAGACACCTCCTCCAGCAAGCCCCTGCAGTGTTAAGTAGGAAGCTTAACCTTAATTTAAAAATCTGGGAGGCTATGGGGGGCATTTAGTCATATTCAAGCCACCACATTTGCCCACTAGAACTAGATGGTAAGACACAATTGCTGAGGACTCCATAGGCTTGGGCTGCAGGTCACTGAGAATCAAGCTGGAGCTGAGATGAAAGCCTCTTCCCTCTTGAATAACTATCAGGACACTGGAAAGTCTGATGCAGCCTGTTGGGGAAGAAAGTTATCAACGATCTTAACCAGCAGTGAACTCTGCAAGCAATACGGTTGGCCAGCCAGGCAAAATATACCAACTTGTGCAATGCATTGAGGTATATGTAACACAGAGTAGACCGCAGTCAGGGCTGATATTTATAGCAACACCAAGAGCAT
>PVHP010027648.1:0-23586 GCA_004024765.1 Zapus hudsonius | reverse complement strand
GAACTCATGGTGATCCTCCTACCTCTGCCTCCCGAGTGCTGGGATTAAAGGCGTGCACCACCACACCTGGCTGATTTTTATGGATTTATTTATCTGCAAGCAAAGAGAGAGAAAGAGAGAGAGAGGGTGCTCCAGGGCCGCTCGCCACTGCAAACGGACTCTAACGCTCTGGATACAGGCACCATTGATTGGCACATCTGGCTTTATGTGAGGACTGGAGAATCAAACCCAGATCATCAGGTTTTGCAAGCAAGCAACTTGAACCACTGAGTAATCTCTCCAGCCACTTTTGTTTTTATAACTTTTTCTTGACAATCTCTTTATATTCTTTCTCAAGGAAATGTCAACTTTGGTCTTAAAGTCATTCAGCTGAATGATTGAGGCCCACCCTGATTAGCAAATATAAACTTTTTTTTTTTTAGAGGAATGGGTTTATTTGGCTTACGGACTCGAGGGGAGACTCCATTCTGGCAGGGAAAACGATGGCATGAGCAGAGGGCTGGACATCACCTCTGCCATAGCACTGCAAACAGCGGCAGGAAGGTGTGCCTAAAAATAAACTTTTATTAAGTCCATGGATGGCAACCCAGAAAGTGACCACAAGCCACCATCACTATCTCCTCCAAGCAGGGTGTGGTGACACATGCCTGTCATCCGAGCAAACAGAAGGCAGAGGCAGGAGAATCAAGAGTCTGAGGGCTAAGTAGTGCTCTCATTATATCTCAAAAAACCCCAAGAGGGTTGAAGAGATGGCTCAACGGTTAAGGCGTTTGCCTACAATGCAGAAGGAGCGGAGTTCAATTCCCCAGTGCCCATGTAAACCCAGATGCACAAGGGGGCACATGTGTCTGGAGTTCATGTGCAGTGGCTGGAGGCCCTGTCGTGCCCATTCTCTCTTTCTCTGTCTCTCTCTCAAATAAATAAATAAAATATTTTTTAAAAACCCAAGGGATGGGAATATAGCTCCCCGACAGAGTACTTTCCTGGTATAAACTAGGCCCTCAGTCCCAACACAGTGGAAAGAAGGGGAGAGAAGGGGAGGGGAGGGAGGGGCAGCTGACTGACTCAGCACCAGGGGTCCTCGCCTCTCCCCCCAGTGCTGGGGGTACGGGTATGCGCCACCATTCTCAGCTTCCCATGGGTGCTAGGGATCTGAATTCAGGTCCCGGGCCTCCCTTTCTCCTTTTATTTAGTCACCACATTCAGGTAATCCTCTGGGAAACACTTCACAGACACACCTAGATATGTGACTCTTGGGTTCAGTCTAAATCTTGTCAAGTGGACAACCAAGATTAACCATCATCTAGCCGGGCGTGGTGGCGATCGCCTTTAATCCCAGCACTCGGGAGGCAGAGCTAGGAGGATTGCTCTGAGTTCAAGGCCGCCCTGAGACTACAGAGTGAATTCCAGGTCAGCCTGGGCTAGAGCGAGACCCTGTCTCGGAAAAAAAAATAAAAGGAAAAGTTTGCTATTTCCTTCTGAGGCTTAATAGGATCATGCAATTGCAATTATTTTACATGAGTACGATTTTGGTTTGGTGTGTGTGTCTGAGAGAGAGGGAGGGAGGGAGAGAGAGAGAGGTGTCTGTGCAATGCTCTAGCAGGTGCTTGGAGGCCCAAGGACAGGGTCAGGTGTTGCTCCTTGAGTTTCACCCTCCTTTTTGGAGACAGGCTCTCTCAATGGCCTGACACTCACCAATTAGGCTAGCTGGCTGGCCAGTGAACCCCAAGGATCCACCTTCCTTGACTTGTCACCAACACAGGTCACCACAACTGGCTCTGTTCACGTGGATTCTGGAACTGAACTAGGTCCCCATGCTGGCCTGATGTGTGTGCTTTGTTTTGCTTTTGTCTTTGGAGGCAGGATGTCGTGTAGCCCAGGCTGATCATACACTCTATACGGCTGAGGATGACGTTGAACTCCTGATCTTCCTGTATCCTCAGTGCTGGGCTTGCAAACACGTACCACCATACCTGGCTGAGCACAGGACAGTGAATTTTCCAATTTCAGCCATTCCCATAGGATCGCGACACATCTGCAATCTCCTTCACCTTTCACACACGGTTAAGCCCAACTACTGCACAGGGCAGGTCCCCGGTCAATTCGTAGTTTTTAACTCTGTTATTGTGTTTAGGGATCAAGTAAATCTTAACATTAAAATAGAAAATCTTAACATTTTCTTCATTTCTAAAACATGAAGTGAGAGAGAAAAATAGAAGACAGAAATAGAAACCATGACCAAGACAGCACAAGCATGATTTGAAGAAAGCTCTTTCTGGATCAAACCGAGCCTGGCCGTGCTGCACAGTTTGGAATAAGAGAATTCCACACATGAGCAGAAATGTCAGGGCGGTAATAAGCCCTCTGTTTGGATGTTAATCATCTTCCCTTCATTTGCCGCTTTCAATTTAATTAAGTAATGTACACAGATGGAATAATGAGACTTTCATTCGGTCTATCTTTCCAAATGAAATGGCTTTGCTAACAACTGCCCTTCAGACCATAGATGATTTTAAAAGGCTTGTGGGGTTTGGGGGTTTTGTAATTCAGTTTCTTTAATGGAGGAAATTCAGAGTGAGGGAAGAATGTGATGGGAATATCAACCAGGGAGAAAATGCACTGAGGACAGCAAATGTTCTCTGATCACGAATTCATTCAACAAACCCGTGCTGAGTGCCAGGCAGGGAGAGAGACGCAGGACTCTGTGAGACACGGCCAGAAGGCTCTGTGAGGATTATGCCAAGCTCATTACAAAGCTAGAACTAGAAGGCCGGGCATGGTGGTGCAGGCCTTTAATCCCAGCACTCGGGAGGCAGAGGCAGGAGGATTCCTGTGAGTCCAGGGCCACCCTGAGACTACAGAGTGAATTCCAGGTCAGCCTGGACTAGAGTGAGACCCTACCTCGAAAAACAAAAACAAAAACAAAACAAAACAAAGCTAGAACTAGAATCTCTAGTCATGGAAGAAAATCGGTTTTTTTCTCTTTCCTCCTCCTCCTCTTCTTCTCTTTCTTTCTTTCTTCTTTCTCTTTTTAGACAGGGTCTCATGTAGCTCAGGCTCCAATAATGCGGTTGAGCGTGGCCTTGAGCCTCTCATCCTTCTGTCTCTTCTTCCATGTGCTAGACAAGTGCCAGAACACCCTGAATTTGTTAAAGAATATTTTATTTATTTTTAAGCAGAGAGACAGAGAAAGAATGGGCACGCCAGGGCCTCTAGCCCACTGCAAACGAACTCCAGATGCATGCACCACCTTGGCTTCACGTGGGTACTGGGGAATCAAACCTGGATTTTTAGGCTTTATAGGCAATGCCTTAACCACTGAGCCATCTCTCCAGCCCACCCTGAATTTTTTCAGGCTCTCCTGGCATTCCCAGGTGGGCAGTGCCTGCTTCCCTGGCTTAGGGTTCTCTTTGTTTGGATGCACTCCAGGTCCTCCAGGACACAATGTACAGAGGGGCCCCTTGCAAAGCCGGTCAGCAGTACAGCGGTCAGCTTCTCAAGTCCACTGCCATCTACCCTGGCCCGGAAACTCCCTGCACCTATCCAAACTCTGTCTCCCCACAGCCCTGTTCTACTTGAGACTTTATGTTACCTTTAACCCTTTTACAAACGCTAATTTCCTTGTTGGTTTCTCCTGCGAGGCTGACCTCATAAAGATAGAATTACCTCTTACCTTCTCATTCCTGGGGCTTTGAATAACACCTAGGACTTCCTATGCTGAGAGCTGAGCCAGCTCTGCTGTGACATCGAGTCTCCCCTCGTTGTCCACTCAGTGTGAAGGGAGACGGGAATTGGTACATGACCCAAAACCAGATGCACCAAGTGACATGTGCACCTTGAGTTCGCTTGCAGTGGCAAGAGGCCTGCCTATTCGCCCTGTGTCCTTGCAAATACATAAGGAAATTCTTTGTGCTGGAGAGATAGCTCAGGAGTTAAGGCACTGGTGTGGGGATCAACTAGAGATTAGAGGTCTAAGAAGGAACTTCTTTTTTTTAATATTTTATTTATTTATGAGAGAGAGAGAGAGAGAGAGAGAGAGAGAGGCACAGAGAGAGAATGGGCACACCAGGGCCTCCAGACACCCTCTTGTGCATCTGGCTTTATATGAGCACTGGGGAATTAAACTCTGGTCCTTCTGCATTGCAGGCAAACGCCTTAACCGCTAAGCCATCTCTTCAGCCCAAGAAGGAACTTCTTAATGTCCCGTTCATAACAGTAATTGAGAGACAGTAACGATCAGTTGCCAAGGAGCTCCCATTCTCACAGACAAAATACACGTAAAGCAACGTGGAATGCAGGCTTTCCACTGAACAAATGCACAGCGTGCGACGGAGCAGAGTTCTCGGTGGGGAAAGTGATCAGGGGAGGACTTCTCCTTTAGAGAACACACCGGAGGGCCTGGGTGCATCAGGGAGTCTAGATCCCACAAAACTTGGGACTCCAGGCATCGTACTGGGTTTTCCCGTTTACGTGGGTGTTTCTTGGTCACCAAATCAACCAGCGTTTTAGGAAAATAGACTGAAGTAGACAATGTCAAGCCCTTCATATAAAAAATAAGTGACTTTGGGTGGGGGCCAATTATTTAATTCTGTCTGCACAGGGTATTCAACCAATCCGGATCAGACAGGTTTAAAAGCCCCTACAGCCAGCACCAGCTAGTGACAAGACCAACGTTTGCATTTGGGAAGATGTTGCCTGTCCAGTGAAGAAGATGGATTAAAAGTGCAGGAGAGATGGTTCATGGGTTGGAGAGATGGCTCAGCGGTTAAGGCACTTGCCTCCAGTGCCTAAGGCCCCGGGTTCAATTCCCCAGGTCCCACATAAGCCAGAGAACCACAAGGTGGTGGCCCTGGTGCGCGCTCTCTCTCTCTCTCTCTCTCTCTCTCTCTCTCTCTCTGCTTGAAAATGAATAAATAAAATATTTTTTTAAAAAGAGAGAGAGATGGTTCAGTGGTTCAGGCGCTTGCCTATAGAGCCCAATGATCCAAGTTCAATCCCCCAGTACTCACTTAAAGCCAGATGCACAAAGTGATGCATGCATCTGGAGTTGGTTTTCGGAGGCTGTAGGCCCATTCTCTCTGTTTGTCTCTCTTCTATCTCTCTCTGCTTGCAAGGGAAGGAAGGAAGGAAGGAAGGAAGGAAGGAAGGAAGGAAGGAAGGAAGGAAGGAAGGAAGGAAGGAAGGAAGGAAGGAAGGAAGAAAGGGGGAAAAAAGGCTTGTGCTTTTAATCCCAGCACTCGAGGCAGGAGGATCACTGTGAGTTTGTGGCCAGTCTGAGCCACACAGTGAATTCCAGTTCAGCTTGGGCTGGAGCCAGACCCTAAAGCAAAAACCCCCCAAAGAATGCAAGGTCATTTAGAGGGTGGCTGTGAGAACCCCGAGATGATAAAAGAGTGAATGGATGGGGCAGAGCAAGGGCTGGAGGGAGAATGAAGGACCTGCTGGTGCGCCCCTCGCCCTCCCGTGTGGACTCCATCTCCTAACCGTTTCTGACTCACCAGGCTCCTTACGTCCTTTGAATCTGTCCTTCGAACTCCTGTTCCTGCTTCATGGCCTCGTAACCCCACCTCGTGTCTCACTTGAGTTCTCAGGGCTGCTGTAAAACAAAAATAAGTAGCTCTCATCTTCTACGTCTATCTTGGGCTTGTTCTGAAGCGTTCTATGCAGATTCCCACCTCTGCATTTGGGCCTCTATGGCTCCTTGGACTGGAAATGACACTTCCATCTTCTTTCTCCGGCTGTCCTTTCCTTGCCCTGAAACATTCAACCATCATTTCCTCTAGGAAACCTTCCCTGGCTTCTCCCAACTGGGCCCAAACCCACTATCCTTTCTCCATGACACTTTGGATAAAACTGTCATAGAATAAAGTCATCACGGGCTGGAGAGATGGCCCAGCGGCTAAGGCACTTGCTTCCAGTGCCTAAGACCCAGGGTTCAATTCCCCAGGACCCACATATGCCAGACTTACAAGATGGTGGCCCTGGTGCGCTCTCTCTCTCTCTCTCTCTCTCTCTCTCTCTCTCTCTCTCTCTCTCTGATTGACAATGAATAAAATACTTTAAAATAAATAAATAAAGTCATCACTCTAGCCGCCCACATGCCCTTCGGGATGTAGGAGTACGCACTGGCCTCCCGATTAGCTGTTAACTCTTTCCAGACTGCAGGACATATCCACCATAATCACCAACTTACCAAGGCAGGAACTGGGTTCTACGTTTTCTGCCAGAAAAAGACAGAACTGTTGGAGTGCATGCTCTTAACTGTTTGCTACACTAGAACGCATGTCTTGAGAAACCCCAGGCGTCAGAAATGCTAGCACCTTCTCTTCAATAATATATACAACATATATAATGTCCCCACCTCATAATATCAGGACTATAGTGACAGTCATTTCTGTTGGTAGTTGTTGACTTTTGTCGAAACCTTTTTCTTTGAACAGGGTCTCAGATGGCAAGTTTGGGGACTGAGTTTAACCAACCACAATGCCAGGATCAGATTGAAGTTCTAGGAAAGGGGAACTCTCTCCGGGAGGAGCTCAGGTTATTTATAGAAAAACAGATCTTCTGACTCCTTCAGTCAAGAAATAAGGAGAGGAGGGCTGGAGAGATGGCTCAGAGGTTAAGGCACTAGCCTGCAAAGCCTAACAACCCTGGGTTCAGTTACTCAGTGCGCACCTAATGCCAGATGCCCAAAGTGGCATCTTGGAGGCTCTCCCTGTCTCTCTTTTCTATCTCTGCTTGCAAATAAATAAATAAATAATATTAAAAAATGAAATAAAGAGAGGAGAGATGCTTCTCTGATCTCTAGTAAAGTGGAGATTTTTGTTTGTTTGTTTTTGGTTTTTCGAGGTAGGGTCTCGCTCTAGCCGGGGCTGACCTGGAATTCACTATTTAGTCTCAGGCTGGCCTTGAATTCACGATCCTCCTACCTCTGCCTCCCGAGTGCTGGGATTAAAGGTGTGCGCCAGAACTCCCGGTTTTTTTGTTTGTTTGTTTTGTTCTTTTTTTTTAGTTTTAGGGAACCAGTCACTTTAAACAAAGCTACCTGACTCCCTCTCAGATTATTGGCATCTTGGCCAAAACTTGTTTTAATGGCATTAGGCTTTTCGTGTTGTTATTCTCCTCAGTCCATCAGAAAGCGAGTGATCCATCCATATTATTTGGTTGAGGCAGAATGTGAAGTGAGGAAATGGAGATTATTTTTCTATGAAATATGGCTAAAAAGAAAGAGTTGGGGAGGTGGGGAAAGGGGACGCTGGAACAAGGCAGAGTTTGTGGGTGTAAAGGGGCTGTTTTTAGTTTGCTAGCTTTTAGAAATATTGCAAGAACACCGTGTTTAATATGCTAAGAGTCAGTAGCCTAGGGAGAGAAAAGGTAAAAATATTGCAAAATGAAGCCGGGCGTGGTAGCTCACGCCTTTAATCCCAGCACTTGGGAGGCAGAGGTGGTAGGAGGATCGCCGTGAGTAGTTCAAGGCCAGCCTGAGACTACAGAGTGAATTCCAGGTCAGCTTGGACCCTACCTCGAAAAAAAAAAGAATTTCTTGGAGACAGCAGAAAAGTTTGGAAAACTGGTGGATTACTGCGGACAAGAAGGCTGGGTCTTCTCCCTGGGGCCAGCCCGTACCTATATTTCCCTTAGCCTTTCTTTCCAATTCCCAAAGCAGGTAACACATGATGACCCTTAAAGGTAGTACCTAAAATAATCCCCCCAAAGCCAGGCGTGGTGGTGCACACCTTTAATCCCAGCACTCGGGAGGCAGGGGTAGGAGGATCACCATGAGTTCAAGGCCACCCTGAGACTCCATAGTGAATTCCAGGTCAGCCTGGGTTAGAGTGAGACCCTACCTCGAAAAACCAAAAAGTAAAAATAAATAAAAATAATCCCCTACTGCTCCTTTCTTCTCCTCTCGTCCTCCCTGCCTCTTCTTCCCCAGAAAATTATTCTTTCCCAGAAAACTACTTCAAACAAAAGGATCAGTCCTACAATTTACAGGAATGGAACAAACCTTACCTACATTTCAAAAGACTCAAGTTGCCAGGCATGGTGGTGCCCACCTTTAATGCCAAGGAGACCACTCAGGCCACCCTGAGAGTACACAGCGAATTCTGGGTCAGCCTGGGCTAGAGCAAGACCCTACCTCAAAACCCCCCCCAAATTAATAACAACACTAATACTGATAATGCTACTGACTTGAGTTAGTGAATTTTTGAGCTCTACAGGCTAATAACCCTTTGCAGCGGGAAGTGCCAGTGGGTTAGGAGGAAGGAAACCTTGAATCACTGAGCTGGAAGTTGAAGGCCAGGACGGGCTTTGGGTGTTGATGTCTCCCAACATTGCACTGCGGTCGGGCCGAGAGGCCTCCTGCCATGAACTGTCTGGGAAATGTGTCCACTCTCCTTCCATCTTCTGCCCAATCTAGAAGAGGATGTGCAGAGACAACTGGGAAATCCCAAGGGAATTCCAGAGCCACACACGTCTCAGGGAACCCGCTCAAGGCAGAACACGTTTGTCACCTGAACAGAGGATCTTAGCAGAGCATGTTGACATCTAGGAGTAAACATAGCTGTCATTACAAATAGTCAATTTCTAGTTTATTGCCTATTTTATTTACAAGATGATATACTAGCCTCCGAGGTCTTTAATTTTTTTTTCATTTGTTTGTTTTTCTACGTAGAGTCTCACTCTAGCCCAGGCTGACCTGGAAGGCACTCTGTAATCCCAGGCTGGCCTCGAACTCACAGAGATCCTGCTACCTCAGCCTCCTGAATGCTGGGATTAAAAGGTGTGTGTGTCACCATGCCCAGCTTCAAATAATTTTTTTTTGTTTTTTTGAGGAAGGGTCTCCCTCCAGCCCAGGCTGACCTGGAATTCACTCTGCAGTCTCAGGCTGGCCTCAAACTCACCGAAATCCTCCTACCTCTGCCTCCCAAGTGCTGGGATTAAAGGCGTGCACCACCACACCCGGCTCAAATAATTTTTAAAGCCTAAAAAATTGGTCTTACCCCTGTGGAGGCAGCAAGCCCAGAGCTAAGTGAGCCTCTGCTGCCCTCTAATATGACGCACCCTGTCCAACTACAACATCCAGAAAGAGTCCACCCTGCACCTGGTCCTCCGTCTGAGGGGTGGCTGTTAAATCCATTACCAGTGGCCAATCATGGCATTGTTCTGCACTAGCCTTTGCCCCAATTGAAGCTTAGAAATTACCAGTTTCAATAATAGCTGAACCTGTGTTCAAAATGTTAATAAAGGTCTGTTGCATGATAGCATAAAAAAATTGGTTTTACCTGACAGCCCGCTGAGGCAGGCGTAGGAGCAATAGAAAAATCCCATGCTTTATGATAATTTATAAGCCCTGAGATGCTCAGAGATAACAGCACCAAGATGTCCATGCGACCTACTAGCCTTTGGCTCAGCAGACAGCGGCGCCTGGCACAGACGTGAGAGACAGCACACTCAGCTAGCCTGCTAACTGTATCGGTTTGGACTTTTTTCTGTTTAGTTTAGCTTTGTGACAGCGTCTTACTGTGGAGCCCAGACCAGCCTCCCTGCTGGAACTACAGGCGCCACCAGGCCTGCCTGGCTAGGACTGAGGGTCACTGAGGCATCTATAAACAGTAGGTTTCAGTGATAAAAAGATGCCTGTTGGAAACTGCATTTGAGCCCAACTTTAGGGACAGCTTTGGAGAAGGAGACGCCACCACCGGCCCCACCCCAAACTGAAGGGGCCCATGAGACCAGAAGGTACTGCCCAGAGTTCCCACAGAAGCGCCTGATCAGCCCTCATTTTTCTGCATCAGTGGATATTATTATCAGCTAAACCATTTTAAATGAACAGTAATATCTGTTTACTATTACGTAATAGAAAAACCCACAAGTGGAAAATCCCTAGGATCTGGCCCGTCTCCTTAGTCATATCTGGCAACCTTGTAGTGGAGGAATTCTTGCTTCTGGAGAGCATTAATTTTTTGCAAATAAAGAAATGAATAAAATCAAGGTGGACAAGATTCAGCAAAGACTGAGGGAAGCCCAGCTCAGAGCATCTGAGAGGTCAACCCGGGGCTGCAGAATTGCTGGCTTCCAAAGACAGGGCCAGGGAGGGGGTTCTTCATGCGGATGGGAAGATGTCTCCCCCAGCCTGGGTTTGTTTACAGCCCCTGAGTTCCTCTGCATCCGGGCATTCATGGTTCTCACACGTGCAGCATTGTGGCTGGTCTCTAGGGTTCCAGAACCCACTCTACTAAGCGAGCCAGCGCTGGCCTGGTTGGAGCTTGAGTTCCCTGGGGACCTGGGGACATTGCTCTGCTCAGCAGTCTCAGAGGGCACCTTGCCCAGCTCCAGGGCTGGAAGGGAGGCTCTGCAATCCACTCACACCCAGCGCTCTCTGGGGATCAAGTAAACACCGTAAACCCTGAGCTTAATTAAGGGCCTGTAAAAACCACATGTGAGGCCAGAGCGAGTGGAAAGTGTCAGCAAGAAACAGAGAAGCCACTTACTGAAGCCAGAAGAAGAGCCTTCTCCAAAGGAGATGACATAGCTCGGGACAGGCATGCGGCAAGCGTCCTGCTGGGAAATGTGTCACCAGGTCCATGCTCCTGACACCTTGCTCTCCCCTGCATTGAAGTATTTGTCCACCCCGCTGTATCCTCTGCAGAGAGATAGGCATTCCTGTTCCCGGGTCAGAAGGCTCAGGGTAGGTTATTTTGTCAAGGGTTTAGGGTTGTGGACCTTTCTAGAAAAATAAGCAATACTCCAACTACCCATGTCCCCAGAGAAGTAAGTTAAAGCACAAAACATGCCCTCTCCCATTTTTAAAAATTATTTGTTACTTATTAATTTGAGAGAGAGAGAGAGAGAGAGAGAGAGAGAGAGAGAGAGAGAGAGAGAGAGAGAGGATGAGCTTGCCAGGGTCTCCAGAGAGGGCAACTCCAGACACATGATCCACTTTGTGCTTCTGGCTTTATGTGGGTGCTGGGGAATTGAACCTGGGCTGACAGGCTTTGCAAGCAAGCGCCTTTAACCACTGAGCACCCCATCCAAGTTTTTTGTTTTTCTGAGGGAGGATCTCGCTCTACTGGCTGACCTGGCATTCAGGCTGCTGTAGCCCAGGGCTGACTTTGAACTGGCAATGATACTCCTACCTGGTCCCACCACCAAGCCCCGCTAAACGCACCCTCTCTTAGGACATCATTTCCAGAGTTCTCTAAGTGGCAGTGAAATGTGTGCAGCGGATTCTAAGAACCAAATCCCCAGAAATGTGGGGTTCACCCCTGGACACAGGGTTCCCAAGTAACTCCACAAAACTGATTGTTAAGGGTTGTTTTTCTGGAAGTCTTCAGTAAAATACAGCTTCTTGCTTCAAGCCTCACCTTTCTGTTTTCTGCCTGGATCACCCCCCTGACAAGCAGATTTGGTAACATAGCTGCTCACGTGGGTGGCTGCTCAGCCACAGCTCTGCCCGGGCCGCTCAGGTCTGCATGGACAAGCTTGGGTCTTTTCTTCTCAGATACTTGGAAGCAGAACCCCCCAGCCCCCAGTCATACTTCCCTGTTTTATTTTCCATTTTACAAGTTGGACTTCAAGTATTTTATTGAATAAATAATATACCCTCTTAATAAATAAATGTATACCCCTACTTGTAACTCAAACTCCATAGGACAAATTTCTGGGGCCTGGGGGATTTTATATGACCAGACACTGAGAGTCTTAGCCCATAAAACTTGCAAATATATTTGAAGATTAATCTATTCACCTACTGTTCATAGTAATTCCCGAGTTAAATCAACTTGGCAGAAGAGATTGAAAGAAAGCCAGAGTGAAAAGGATTAATTTTAAAGTCTTTTAGAAATAAAGCAGGAACGATTACCAACTTCAATCTCAAAACCCTCTGCATAAGATGATATTTTCCATCCCCAATGGAATTGAATCCTTTTCTAGGTAGGTTCTCACGTCACCCAGGCTGACCTGGCACTCACTCTGCTGTCCAAGGCTAGCCTTGAACTTACAGCAATTCTCCTACCTGGGCCTCCCCAGTTCGGGAATTAAAGGAGTGTGCAGGGCTAGAGAGATGGCTCAGAGGTTAAGGCACTTGCCTCCAGTGCCTAAGGCCCTAGGTTCAATTCCCCAGGACCCACATAAGCCAGTCCCACAAGGTGGTGGCTCTGGTGCTATCTCTCTCTCTCTCTCTCTCTCTCTCTCTCTCTCTCTCTCTCTCTCTCTCTCTCTCTCTCTCACACACACACACACACACACACACACACACACACACACTTTCTCTCTCTCTCTGTATCTCTCTGCTTGAAAATGAATAAATAAAATAAAAGAAACTAAGGCAGTTAAAAGAAACTAAGGCAGTTAAGATTTAAAAAAAAAAAAAAGGAGTGTGCCATCTCATATTGAATGCTTTCTAGGTTGATCAGAAGGCTGGGGATGCAGCCCAGGGGTGGAGCATTTGCCTTGCACCCAAGGGACCCAGACTCAATCTCCAGCACTGACAAATACCCCACGGAATTTGAGACTAACACCAGGAACAGAGATTCTATTGTAATCTCACACCATTAGTCTGTTAGACTTCCTTCCCTTCATGAATCAGATACACATTTTTCTTTTGTGATCCTGGGGACTAAAAACCTCATGCATGGTAGGTAAGCAAGCCCTCTACCACATGGCTACACCAGAGCCCATTAGACAAACACGTTTAAATATGACTAGTAATGTGCTTATGGAGAGCAAGACCCTACACTCCTTTAATCTCAGCTCTCTGGAGGCAGAGGTAGGCGGATCACTGTAAATTGAAAAATGCCAGCCTGGGACTACAGAGTGAGGTCCAGGTCAGCCTGGGCTAGAGTGAAACCTATCTCAAAAAAAGAAAAAGAAAAACCAAAACCAAAGCAAACAAAGAAAGACCAGGCAGGGCAGAGCTGTGCATGAGCATAACCCCAGCACTGAGGGAGACGGAGACGGGAGGATCTCGGGGCTCCCTGGTCAGCCAGTCTCACCAAAACACGGCAAACTCAAGGTTCAGTGAGAGAGGAGGATAGGAGACATCTTCCCCTGGCCTCCACAAGCATGCACACATGCATGCATGCACCATGCACACAGACACACCACACAAAATCATTTATAAGCAGCTGGCGAGATGGCTCAGCAGTTAAGGCACTTGCCTGAAAAGTCTAACAACCCAGGTTTGATTCCCCAGCACCCACGTAAAGCCAGATGCACAAAGTGGCGCATGCATCTGGAGTTCATTTGCAGGGGCTGGTGGCCCTGGTGTGCCCATTCTCTCTCTCTCTCTCTCTCTCTCTCTCTCTCTCTCTCTCTCTCTCTCTCTCTCTCTCCTTGCAAAAATAAATAGTATTAAAAACTACTTGTAATTCTAACAATGAGTACAGTAGCATTTATTTTGCTTGTTACTTTCTTGCTTTGTTTACAATAGTGTATGTATACATATATAGACATATGTATATATCAAAGATTTGTAATTGTAGCAGTTAAATCATTCTGTTTAGCTTTTAAATATTATTTTATATATATTTATGTAACTATATATCATTATTTTACTACAACATATAGTTGTAGTAAATATATATTTTACTACATTATTGTTACATGTTTTATTTTATTTTTTAAAAAATATTTTATTTATTCATTTCAAACAGAGAGAGAGAGAGAGAGGGAGGGAGAGAGCACGCATATCAGGGCCACCACCTTGTGGGTCTGGTTTAGGTGAAACCAGGACCTTAGGCACTGGAGGCAAGTGCCTTAACCGCTGAGCCATCTCTCCAGCCCACATGTTTTATTTTTTAAATATTTTTATTTACTTATTTGAGACAGAGAGACAGAGAGAATGAGGCAGATAGAGAGAGAGTGAGTATGGGCAAGCCAGGGCCTCCGGCCACTGCGAACAAGCTCCAGACGCATGTGCCACTTTGTGCAATTAGCTTTATTTTGTGCAATTAGCTTTATTTGCTTTATGTGGGTCCTGGGGGAAGGAACCTGGGCCATCAGACTTTATAAACAAGCGCCTTTAACTGCTGAACCATCTCTCCAGCCCTAACTTTTTTTTCAATTTTAAGACAGGATCTCAAACAGCCCAAACTGGCCTTGAACTCTCCCTGTTGCTGAGGCTGGTCTTGGGCTCCTGATGTTTCTCCCTCCTCCTTCCCAAGTACATGATGCACAAAGCCTGGCATTGGTGGGGTTTTGTTTGTTTGCTTGGTTTTTCGAGACAGGGTCTCGCTCTAGCCCAGGCTGAGCTGGAATTCACTATGCAGTCTCAGGGTGGCCTTGAACTCATGGTGTTCCTCCTACCTCTGCCTCCCGAGTGCTGGGCTAGAGCGAGACCCTGTCTCGGAAAAAAAAATAGTCTAATTGGCTGAGATTAAGCCTTGAGATTTTGTAGCCTGGTTCCATTTTATAGCCTGGTTCATCCTTCCAGTCCCAGCAGGACATGAGGAGGTAGAACATCTCATCTGTGCACGCCTGCAGCCATGCCTTTCCCTCCAGGATTCAGCTGCTGCATCTTCTAAAAGCACAAGCTGAAATGAACTCTTCTTCCCCTAAAAAAAATACAAATATGCCTGGCATGGTGGCAGATGCCTTTAGTCCCAGCACTTGGGAGGCAGAGGTAGGAGGATCACTGTAAGTTCGAGGCCACCCTGAGACTACAGAGAGAGTTCCAGGTCAGCCTGGGCTAGAGGGAGACCCTACCTCAAAAAAAAAAAATAGAAAATGAAATATAGGGCTGGAGAGATGGCTCAGCAGTTAAGGCACTTGCCTCCAGTGCCTAAGGCTCTGGGTTCAATTCCCCAGGACCCACAGAAGCCAGACCCACAAGGTGGTGGCCCTGGTGCTCTCTCCCTCCCTCCCTCTCTCTCTGTATTTCTCTGCTTGAAAATGAATCAATAAAATATATATAAAAGAAAATGAAATATAAAAATCAGAGCACTGTAGGGATAAAGCGTTGCCTATGGTCGGTGGAGTCACTGTCCAACTCCCAGCACTGAAAAATAATAAGTAAATTGAAAACGCTGAAAAGTTGTCATGGCTGATGACGCCGACTTGGTGACATGAGGTGGACAGCCAGCTTGTAATGAGGACAAGGGTGGAGAAGACCCACAAGGCATTGTCCGGGAACATCCTCTCAGCAATGCCCTGAGGCAGCTGTCTTCCTTTTCACCTGTAGGTGCGAAGATGGCTCAAGAGCCCGGTGGTCAGCGTGGACAAGCGTCACCTCCCTCCCGGGGAGCCCGACTTCCAGGCCGCCTGGTGTCACTCGTGCCTGGGGGACCACCCTTTCCAAAGAGGGCGGCTTTCTCCGGAGAAGGAGGCTTGTTCCTGGGAAATCCAATCGGGCCGTGAAGTAAGTTCTGTCTTGTGGTGGGCCAGCTCTTCGGAAGCTTGTAGAACCTTCTCGCATTTGTGCCGGTGATGGCTAAGTATTTGAGGCGGGTATCCCTGAAGGCGGTCTTGGATGAACTGGGTTTTTTCTTTAATTTGAAATGGGGTCTTCCACACCTGGCTTTTTTTTTAATCTTTGTATTTAAATGAAAATTCAGTTTCTAGAAGAGACTGCATCTGGTTACAAACTATAATTAATTGTATAATTAATTACAGGCCATCTTCCAATATGTCATTTTAAGTAAGTGCATCTCAAGAGGGTCAATGTTAGTAACCACCATTTTCCAGAGATAAAGGGATCATTTTAGATGTTAAAAGGTTTTTGTTTGTTTGTTGTTTTTGTTTTTCAAGGTAAGATCTCGCTCTAATTCAGGCTGACCTGGAATTCACTCTGTAGTCTCAGGGTGGCCTCAAACTCACAGAGATCCTCCCAGCTCTGCCTCCCAAGTGCTGGGATTAAAGGCGTGCACTACCACCACTTGGCAAAAGAAAAGTTTTAAGACATCAATGCAATGTTTTTGAAAAGGTCTCTTCATGGAAAAGCTGTGTTATGGCACATGCCTTTAATCCTTGCTCGTTAGCCTGAGGTTACAAAGTAAATTAGTTATGGGTCAGCCTGGGCTACGTGAGACCCTGCCTCAACTTCAAGTTGGTCACGAAAGGCAGTAAATAGATTCGAGATCCAAAGGTCAGAATTTATAGCATGTTTGAAACATTTCACAGCCTGTCGTGCTCCATACAAAGTTGTCACCATTACTGATGTTAGCTAATTTGCATATTCGCTAAGCCTGTGAATCAGATTCTGGCTCAACTTCAAGTTGGTCACAAAAGGCAGTAAGTAGAGTCTAGATCCAAAGTTTGGCAAATGTTTTTCTGATAGTGAGCATGATCTGACCCTGTAGGGAAAACAGCCAGAAGATGATGTGTAAATCCAGTAAAACTTTGATTTTGCTCACTAGCCTCGGTTTACAGGCTCTTCGAGTCTAAATGAGTTTGCCAGTTCTTTAGCTTCCAAAGAGAGAGCCGTACACATCCTCCACAGAGGATAAGTGCCTCTTCTACGCAGTCACTTGAGAACTTGTGTATGCCACTTGATGGGAGCTGGGGACACGTTAACATACCTGACTTCCACGCAAGAGGAAAGGCATTTAAAACACAAGTGTATACCACCCTTTTACTCCAGGAAGGGAGAGAAAGAGGGAGGGAGAGAGAGAGAGAGAGAGAGAGATGGGATGACAGGGCCTCCAGCCACTGCAAAAGAATTCCAGATGCATGTGCCACTTTGTGCATCTGGCTTTATGTGGGCACTGGGGAAACCCAGGCCATCAGGCTTTGCAGGTAAGTGCCTTTAACCTCAGAGCCATCTCTCCAGACCGTCATTTTATAATTTTTTAGTGGATCGCTCAGTCTCAGACTTTGCTAGCTTTTGCTCAAGATCATTCACTAATGATTGCCAAATCATTTATATTTTAAGAATTAAAACACTGCCATAATTTGCCGGGTGTGGTGGTGCACACCTTTAATCCCAGCACTCTGGAGGAGGCAGAGGTAGGAGGATCGCTGTGAGTTCGAGGTCACCCTGGGACTACAGAGTGAATTCCAGGTCAGCCTGGGCTAGAGCGAGACCCTACCTTGGAAAACCAAAACAAAAAACAAAAAACCACACAGCCATAATTTATATTCCTATAGGAATAAAACAGTTCTTTTTAAAACGCGAAGTTACATGACAAGAAGCTAAGAGAGGCTGCAGGGCTTTGGAGACGGTGATGGAGAGGGGGTTCCTGGGGAGGAATGACCGCAGGTTGTCTCCTGGCATCATCTATGGCCTGTTTCCAGCAAATTATTAATTCATCTTACCTGTGTGATTGACCCTCATAAGCATTGAGTTAGCACATGCTCACCATTGAGCTTTCTTTCCAGGAGATTTAGTGGTTAGTGATTATTTTTCATTCTCTTGGAAATGCAAGATTGCTTGTGAATGGCGTACAGAGATCTGTTCAAGTCCCAGCTCTGACGCAGGTCAGCAGATCCACTGAGGGAGGTGATGGGCTCACAGACGTCAGAGGATTGGCCTCAGTTAAGTAAGCCCTGTGAGTCTTAGATCCCTACAAATGAAAATAAACTCCCTTCCATGTGTAAAAGTGAAGCATAAAAAATGAGGTGAAGCCAGGCGTGGTGGCGCAGCCTTTAATCCCAGCACTCAGGAGGCAGAGGTAGGAGGATCCCAGTGAGTTCAAGGCCACCCTGTCCGTTTAGTTAGGTATGTGGAGACAGCATCTCATGTAGCCCAGGCTGGCCTCCAAGGTTAGTCCCCACCCCTGCTCTTCTGCGCTCACCTTGAGAGACTTGAGAGACATGCCACCGTATTCAGCTCTGCACGCACATAAAGCAAATCCAGAGTTCTGCAACATGTACACATAAAACTTAAAACATAAAACTTGTAGGCACCCTCCCACGGTTAGGATGGGTGGCAACGAGATCAGGAAGATTAGTCAAGGACTTTAGTTCGGTCTTGAATTGTAAGACAATATTCCGAGAACATCACTGTGGATTTGTGCCTAGCAAGAAACCCAGTGGCAGAAAAGAAATGGTTGCAACCCAGCTGTAGGGAAGACAGAGGCCTTCACAGAGGGTCTTCCATCATGGGAACAGCCCTCCACTCTGCAGAAGAGCGCTGGCAGCAAACAAAACGCAGAATTCTTGGGATCCCAGCACCCTTGTTATTTCCCGTTGATCCAGAAGTTTGCTCTGGCCATGGGGTGCTTGCTTGGGTGTCCTTCAGTCATGAAAAGTTAGGGTTCCTTTTAGGCCTTTCCATTCTGAATGCTGTGAATTACTGTGCCCTTTTTCTCTTTGCCCTCATTAGCTGGGATTGAAATTGTCTTCATGTAAATCTTCATAACATGAAAAGGAAAGAGTGAGAAAATCACGCATTCCAGCTTCTCATTAGGTTTGCCCTCCTGGGGGAGCATCTGGCTGAGTGAGCAGTTCCAGAGCCTCCGCTGTGCGCTTGCAACTGAAGACAGCCTGGAAGGTGCTGAGTCAGCCTGGAAGGTGCTGAGTCAGATTCTTCAGGCAGGTGAAGTCAAAGGTCTCTCTGCACGGGGCGGCTATGGCCCTCGCTGCCCAGGCTGGCAGAGAATGAACGATGAGCACAGGGTGTGATTTCACGTGAGGCCATTGCTTCTTGTTCCTCAGTGGTCTACAAAGACAGTGATAGACCTTCTTAATCAGGCCGCCTGGTGCAAGGCTCCCTGTGCCTGGCCCACGGGGCCCCAGGCTCCCACCTCCCTTAGCTCGCATCTTCCAGCTGCTGCGCTTTGAAGGCCAGGAAGTTTGGAAGGGAAATGGGCACCTGAGGAACGACTGCCATCCTCACTTCCTTTCATATTGTCTTGAGTTCTTCTGATCTTAAAAAGATGCTATAAAGCCGGGCGTGGTGGCGCACGCCTTTCATCCCAGCACTCGGGAGGCAGAGGCAGGAGGATCGCCGTGAGTTCGAGGCCACCCTGAGACTACACAGTGACTTCCAGGTCAGCCTGGGCTAGAGGGAGACCCTACCTTGAAAAACAAACAAACAAAAAAGATACTATAAAAACTATACTTAAATAAGCCAGATGGCTTTCAAGATTTCTGGGTTCTTTTCGTTTGCATCATAACTTTTTATAAAGTCTTCTTGGGATTAAAAGAAGGGCTCCAAATTGCCCTCTTTGCCCAGTTTTCTACTTTTAACATGCCTGGTGCTATGGTTTCCCGGGAAACGGCTGTCTGGAGAGTTCCAAGCTTGTCACCTTCCAGTTGCCCTCCTTCTTCAACCAACTTCCAGCCGTGTTGAGAAACACTCACCTAAAAGTGTACGAGAGCCAAAAGCCAGGAGGGGATGTGCTGGGAAGATGGCTGTCAGCCAGTTAGACTCCTTAACGCCTATACAGCCAGATGCAAACTAGTGCTCACGTCTGCAAGCTCCACGGGCCAATGGACGGGAGGTGGAGCCAGGAAAATCCCCTAGGCACAGAGCAGACAATTGCTTTATTAAGTCCCAATACTGTCCTGAATTTAAAGCTATGATTTAAGTCACAAAAACAGGTGTTAGGACTAGGACTTGGGGGTAAATCTACAGTAACATGGCTCTTTCATGTTTGCTGTATAATTTTCCTGTGAGTTAGAGCCCACCAGCATGCCCGTTCCCAGCATTTCCCAGTCTGGAAGTGGATAAGGGATTCCCTATCCTCCAGCCCGCAGTTACCCAGGACTGAGCAGATTGTGATGGCTTTCGTTGCACGAAACCCAGTCTTTCCTGCTTCTAATGAAATTTACTCATTTTAGTATAGTTCTTCCCAGAAACCACATGGCTGCTTTCCTGTAAAATAATATTCCTTCTTAGTAATTTTGAGACCTCTAAAATTTTAAAAGAGGACGTTCTATAAACTATGAAAAGTCTGTAAGCAAGAACAGAATTTACTCGGGAGGCAGAGGTAGGAGGATCGCCATGAGTTCAAGGCCACCCTGAGATAGTGAATTCCAGGTCAGCCTGGGCTAGAGTGAGACCCTACCTCAAAAAACAAACGAACAAACAAACAAAAAGAACAGAATTTAAGGGACAGAGCAAAGTATAATTTTATGCCAACAGAGTTTTAAAAACCATTATTTCTCTGTTTTTTGTTTGTTTGTTTGTTTTTGGTTTTTCGAGGTAGGGTCTCACTCTAGTCCAGGCTGACCTGGAATTCACTATGTAGTCTCAGGGTGGCCTTGAACTCACAGAGATCCTCCTACCTCTGTCTCCTGAGTGCTGGGATTAAAGGAATGCACCACCACGCCCGGCTTCTCTGTTTTTTATCATTTTTCCTTGGAATATCTACTGAAGTGATAGAATATTCTATGGGGAAAAAAGTCAAACAAAAAATGTGAAAAGTTTGTGGAAAGATGTAGCATTTATGATTTATTTATTTAGAAAGGCTCTCGCTATGGAGCCCTGGCTGGCCTCTGACTCACAGAAATCCTCCTGCATCAGTTTCCCGAGGGCTAGGATTTGGACATGAGCCCACATACATTTATTAAAATAATAAGTCATTATTCTAAAATGTACTTGTGGGAAACCTGACAAGAATTTTCTTTTACATCTTCCAAAGGAAAATGAAGTTATAAGTCTTGGTTTCCCTTCTTTTTTTTTTTTAATATTTTATTTATTTATTTTCAAGCAGAGAGAGAGAGAGAGAGAGAGAGAGAGAGAGAGAGCGCACCAGGGCCACCACCTTGTGTGTCTGGCTTATGTGGGTCCTGGGGAATTGAACCCAGGGCTTTAGGCACTGGAGGCAAGTGCCCCAACCGCTGAGCCATCTCTCCAGCCCTCCCTTCTTTTTTTAAAAAAATATTTTATTTATTCATTTTCAAGCAGAGAGGGGGGGGCACCAGGGCCACCACCTTGTGGGCCTGGCTTATGTGGGTCCTGGGGAATTGAACCCAGGGCCTTAGGCACTGGAGGCAAGTGCCTTAACCGCTGAGCCATCTCTCCAGCCCGGTTTCCCTTCTTCTTCACATAAAACACACTGCTTCCTGTTCATTCTACGTCTATAACACATTTGCCCACAGTGTCCAGGCCAATAAGACATCTCACTTCCAGCGATCACTGAAGGTAGAGCCCCTTCTCTGTGTGAGCGGCTAAGAACAAATTGGGCTGTTCCTACAAGATTCTAGCAGAATTCAGTTAGTGTCACACCACATCTTAGAAGATTCACCCTAACCAACAGAATCCCATGAGGCCATGTAAGAAGCCCAGCTCCATTCCATAAGCTCAAACTGTGAGCGCTGGAGCGATGGCCCAGCGGTTAAGGCGCTTGCCTCCAGTGCCTCTCTCTCTCTCTCTCTCTCTCTCTCTCTCTCTCTCTCTCTCTCTCTCTCTCTCTCTCTCTCTCTCTGCTTGCAAATAAATAAATAAAATATTACTTTAAAAAAAACCTGCTTGATCAAACTTGAGTAGCAGCCTCTGGGGTAGAAGGACATAGGAAAGCCCTCTTTGAAGCCCAGCCAAACTCCATGGCCTGCTATCTATAATTTTGTTGACTTTTCCAATGTCTATCAGCCTCAATAGCTATAAATAGACAAATCTAATCTCAGTAAACTTTTGTCATTTCTTCCAGCGAATATTTCCTTCCGGTTGTTTGCCTCACGGGTTGATTTTTAAAAGACTATTGGAGGAGGTTCGCTTGGATTTCTGTGCAAGGAAGAGTGTTCAGCCTCAGCACCTCTGCAGGGGTAGATAAGGAGCAGACAGGAGGTTAGAGGTCTTGCAGATTCTATGTATTGGGAGGATCAGGGAGGAAGCAGAGAGAAGGCAAGAACTTGGTGACAGCGACAGCTCTTTTCCTGGCTTCGACCTGCATGAAGCTGCAGCCCTGAGTGGGTTTTCAAACAAATGAGTTGGATTCCAGCAAGAAGCCACGCCTTCCAGATACGAGGGTGCCCAGTGCCCTGTGGCCCCAGAAAGAACCTGATTGCTCTCCCAATAGACTTTCAGGGTTTCTATTGTGGCCTCGGCGATTAGTACCTCACGCAGTGCTTCCCAGAGAGAAAGAATAGGCTGGAGAGATGGTTCAGTGGTCAAGGCACTTGCCTCCAGTGCCTAAGGCCCCGGGTTCCATTCCCCAGGACCCACATAAGCCAGACCCACAAGGTGGTGGCCCTGGTGCTCTGTCTCTCTCTGTCTCTCTCTCTCTCTGTCTCTCTCTCTGTCTCTCTCTCTCTCTCTCTCTCCCTCTCTCTCTCTCTCTCTGCTTGAAAATGAATAAATAAATAAATAAAAATAAAAAAAGAATATTAGCAAGTGAGCACGTGGTCACACATGGTGACATATGCCGTGATTATTGCTACTGCAGGGGGATGTGAGGGACCTCACAGAAGAGTGTCCAGAGTCCCCTGCTTGGGGACCATGAAATCTTCCCAGAAGAAAGAGATCTAAGCTAAAAATGAAGGCTGGGTGATTTAGGGAAGGGCAAGGAAGAGAAGCCCAAACAGATGGGAAAAGAAGCTTCTTGGAGGCTTGGAGACCCGCAGTGACTTGTGGGAAATTTTAAGCGAATGGAATGTAGCTCCAGTGGGGAAAAAAAAAGAGTTCGGATCACGAAAGGTTCTCACAAGGCCTTTGAAATCATCCTTCGGAAATGAGCATCCATTTGGGGTTTCAATCACAGAAGTAACATGGCATAGGAATAATGAATGGATGAAGCAGAGTTGAATTCCCGGAATTCTTCCATTGGAGATTTATGGCTTTGGATTAAGGTTTATGGCTCTGACCCTGCGAGGAGGGATAAAGATGGGTGAGATTTTGTACAATAAGGTGGATTCTTGTTTTGCAAAGAAAGACAAAGATTCCAGCTTTTCGAGAGGTTAATGTTAACTGAAGAGTTTCCAGTTCTAAAACAGGACACGGGATGAAAGGAGCCTGTCTGGCACAGGAGCAAATTTATTTATCAAGTTTGTCACTAACTACATAGTGACTGAAGGCAGAGCTAACAAACCCCAAAGATGGTAGGCAGCTGGGGAAGGGAGAGGACCAAAGACAGAGAGGAAGGCAGGCCTTAAGCTGCTTGGCGTTTGACTCCACACATCTGGGGCTGGGAAGATGGCTCAGAGGTAAGAGTACTGGCCGTGCAAGTTGAGAGAGAGAGAGAGAGAGAGAGAGAGAGAGAGAGAGAGAGAGAGAGAGGGATCAGTGGGGTGTTTAAGTTAGTTAGCTGTGAGTGAACACTGAGTGTGTCCCTGCGATCAGCCTAGGCAAGGAACTGTCTCGAAAATCACTCAATAACAAAGCACGCAAGCAAACGAAAAGCATCGAATGTGTTTTGAGTTGCCCTTCCTAACATTAAAGATTGGATTTAGCTGATCTCACTGAAGACTCCTAGGAAAAATTCCCAATAGGCTGGGAGTGTTAACATGACTGACTTTCCTTAGGCTTGAATGAGAAGCCTTCATCTTTGGCACAGGGTGCTCCTCAACTATCCTAATCGCACTCAGGCTCCTGACTGATACACGTGGAGAAAAAACATCCTAGTGTTTGTGTCTCTGGCTTCACGTGGGAGCTGCGGGAATTGAACCCTGGCTGGAAGGTTTTGCAAGCAAGTGCCTTTGGCCACTGATCCATCTCCCCAGCCAACAACAGGGTTTAAGAAAGTGTTGTTCTTTTTTATTTTT
>PVHP010027647.1:0-13898 GCA_004024765.1 Zapus hudsonius | reverse complement strand
GACTACTGCATAGCCATCCCTGCAGATTCATGATTCTATAAAGAAATTTCCAGGAGGACAATGTTATCCTAGGGGGCAATTATCAGTTATTTAGAAATTTCCCTGGTTCATCATGAGAAATGTACAGAGAGCCCAGTGTTCTCTCAAAGTTAATTTGATTCATGGTAATCTGTGCAACTCATAGGTCTATTCTTAAAGGGGGGAGGGAAGGGGCATGATGTCACACGTGACATAAGAAGAAGGGTGATTGGCTTCTAAGCAAGTGTTCCTACAGCAAGAAGAGAGGCAGAAACAAGAAAGCAAACGCTGAAAAACAGACATAAACAATGACAGACCCTGCTTCAGACCCCAGAAGAAGAATAGCAACCTGAAAATTGTCCTCTGACCTCCCTACGTGTACTTTGGCATGTGTGTACCTGTACACACACACACACATAAATAAAATAATAAAAAATTTTAATTTAAAAATACTACACATGTACAAGTATATTCACACATACACACACACCCTGTAGCCCTGTGTAAGAAGAGCTGATGAGTTCCAATGCCCTGGAATCTCAGTACCCGATCATTGTATAGATGCCCACTTACCAATAACTAAAGCCAAAAAACTCACTTTCGGTCATAATCCCAACTTCTGCCCTCATAGTCTATCTATCTAACCTGCATCCAGCAATGCTTTGGCCCTACCAGGACTGAGCTTTTAATGTTCCTGCCGGCTCTTCCCAGCTCCTCAGAGCCTCGGATTTTCTGTCTTTCCTTCTTGCCAAGTTTAAATTTCTCAGCCATTTAGCATAATTGCTCCTTTGTTCCTTTGCTACTTTGGTATTTTCTTGGAAATCCACAAACCAGTTTAAACCCAACTCGCTATCTTTTTCAACTCTGTTCTCATGCATTTGAATTTGGTTGAAGAAAAAAACATTCCTAGCACTTGGGAGGATGAAGGCCATCCTGAGACTACATAGTGAATTCCAGGTCAGCCTGGACTAGAGTGAGATGCTACCTCAAAAAAAAGAAAAGAAGGAAGGAAGGAAAAAGAAAAGAAAAGAAAAAGAGCACAAGGGTGCTGATTGTTACCTGTTAGCATTCTGAATCCATGAGCATGAGTCTCATGCACACATTAAAAATGCTACACATCTCGTAGAGTTCTAGGCTATTTCTCACAGTCATCTCCTTGGAGCTCCAGCACCTTTGCTATTATCACTATTTTGTCAATGTTGCTGAGCCGCTGGTAATAAGGAAGATGTTCAGATCACCTTGGAGATCATGGAACATGGGCAGCAGACAGTTTCCCGGTATTCAACTGCCACCTAACTCTGTCACAACTGCTTTCTGGAACCCCAGCTGCAACACCTGGTACCAGAAGTGATCCAAGAACATGTCCAGAGTGGGAGAGGCAGCAAGTAGACAAAATGACTCAGCCTTAATCAGTGGCCACCTTAGTACCAGCACAATGGGCACATGAACCCATGGCAAGAGGCCAAGACTGTAATATGGGCCCAAGAGCATAGATTCCTGGGTTTGGGTTTTGGTCTAGTTGGGTTGGGTTTTCTGTTTGTTTTGTGGCACCAGGATTAGACCTTGTACAATGTTAGGCTGGCATTTTCCTACCCAGCTTTATCCTCTACCCTGGATTCCCACTTAATAAGGACAGTCCAGCTAGAGACCCCTGAACATCCAATCTATCAAGCCTAAGCCTGATAACAGTAGTATTTCTTGAGGAGATTGCCCAACTACATAATGGTAGTCTTCTGCATTGGCTCCCTTTTATCCTAAAAGGTCTCAGAGGAATAGATATCTATTCTGGATATATGTTTGCCTTTCCTGCCTGCAGTGTTCTAACCACCACCGCTAACCTAAGGCGACAGAATGTCTGATTCATAGGCAATCCCATACAACATGGTAATCTGTCACACAAACATAGGTGTGATTTTTTTTAAACTGAGTATGCTAAAGTATGGACTTGGAAATGAATGTCATGAAAGAAGGCATTTGGAGCTGAAGAGGTGGCTCAGCATAACAGAGTGCATGCCACAAGCATGAGGCCTGAGAAAGCATGAGACCTCCTGAGTTTGACTCCTAAGACCCATGTAAAACAGCTGGATATGGCCATGAACATCTGTAACCCAAGTCCTGTGAGGAATGGAGTCTCTGTAGCTCATGAAAACCATGGAAATTGCAGCTCTGCATTCAGAGAGACTCGATCTCAAGGAATGAGCCTAGAGGAAGAGCACCTATGTTCTTCTGGCTTCCACATGCATACTATCACACGAATGTGCATGCACCACACACACCATACCACACTTACCCCTGAAAAAGAAATAATGAGAAAAAAAGAAGGAAGAGACAGGCATGGTGGCGCATGCCTTGAATCCCAGCACTCAGGAGGCAGAGGTAGGAGGATCGCTGTGAGATCAAGGCCACCCTGAAACTACATAGTAAATTCCAGGTCAGCCTAGGCTAGAGCAAAACCCTAACCTTGAAAAGCCAAACCAGAAAAAAAGAATAAAGAAGGAAGATGTTGCCCTCACAGAACCCTAGAAACAGAAGGCATAATACGTCATACAGGACCAGAGTTAAAGAGCAAAGCATGGCTCAGAGCCTTTAGTGAAGTACACACTTCTCTTTGGATAAAGTACTTTTCATTTTCATTGGGCCAGCAAGTCCCCAGACAAATTATGGAATGACCTGGGTTGTAATATCTGGCAGCTACAACGGAAGGTGGAGGCAGTTGCCTGGGATGCACAGACCCATGCATTATCTTCCCACATGGAGGTAGGAGTGAGCACTTTTTGCTGTTGCTGTTGTTTGTGTTTTTTTTGAGGGAGGGTCTCGCTCTAGACCAGAGTGACCTGGAATTCACCATGTAGTCTCAGGCTGGCCTCAAACTCACATCGATCCTACCCTGGCTTCCCCAGTGCTGGGATAAAAGGCGTGCACCACCACGCCCAGCTATTAACTTTTTTATTGACCATTTCATACATACGCATAATGTATTTTGATCATAATCCACTCCTATTGCTTTCTTTTGCCTCACCTCTCTCACCCTCTTTCCACGAAGCCCTTTGTTATTTCTAACCAGCCCCTCTTCTGTTTTGATGTCTTTTCCTCCCTTCGTCATGCAGGACAACATGTTGGGAGCCCAATATTATGCAGGTCTTGTGCAGGTGAACAAGAGCCACCGTGAGATCATGAATGCAGCCTTCACTCTGTGTTTGGCAGACAGCATTCCAAATCAGTTCTCCCCATCCACTGGTTCTTATATTCCTTCTATCAGCTCTTCTGCAGTAGTCCCTGAGCCTTGAAGGGTGTGATAGAGATGTCTCATTTAGTGCTGATGACAGAAAAGCTTCTCTAACTAAAAGTTTTGTTTATGTGGACATAAACAGAAATATTAAGAGGGCAATGTAGTAAGCATAATATATCCATTTAGCCAAACAACAATAGTAATTTTCCCCCTAGGGCTTATGACCTTCCCAGCCATAGGCTTTTGATACGGTTTTTCGTACCAGGCATGAATTCCCTCTCATGAAGTGGACCTTAAATCCAATCAGAAAGCAGTTGGTTACTTCCATAGCAGACATGCCACTATTGAACTGGTGGACACATCTTGCCTGGCTGGTCAGCATATGAATGCTAGTTATCATGGAAGAGGCTTCCAGCTTAGTTCTAAGCTTGATTTCTCAGTTTCCTGCAACCAAAGCATATGGTGTCTTCAGCAATGACATCTTACCATCTAGTCCTGGTGGGTACCCAAGAGCCTTGGCAATAGCCTGTATTGCTTTGAGAGTCTCTAGGTGAGCACTCTTGATAGAGACTACAGGCCACCTTTGCAAGTTCTGAGGGCCAGAGACGTTCAAGGCTTCAGAACCAGCCACACGGTTGTCAATATCCTATGTGTCACATCTGCATTAGTTGAGCATTTAACTATATTTGAAGTTCAACTACTCTATCAAATCCTGGGCTTCATCTTCTGCTGTTCTCTTCAGCAACTGTATGAAATGAAGGGTTATTCATAAGATGCCAAAGAAATCTTCTGGCTCTGGGCTGAAGAGATGGCTCAGCGGTTAAGGCACTTGCCTCCAGTGCCTAAGGCCCCAGGTTCAATTCCCCAGGACCCACATAAGTCAGACCCACAAGGTGGTGGCCCTGGTGCACTCTCTCTCTCTCTCTCTCTCTCTCTCTCTCTCTCTCTCTCTCTCTCTCTCTCTCTCTGCTTGAAAATGAATAAAATAAAAAATAAAAAAAAGAAATCTTCTGGCTCCAACACTGACTTTTCAGTTGTTAGTTAGCCTCATATTTTTGTCATATGCCTAAGGTCACCAATTTAACTACTTATTTCCATATAGCTATCACCTATCCATCTGTCAAAACCACATATGACATGTACGTATATATTATATATGATATAATTTATCATATATTATCTATGTATATTTTTTCTTCCCTGAGTATCCTTCAATGCGTGACTCATAACACAGGCCAGTTTACTCCTCACCACTGTCACATTTTCCCAAGTTACCATCTGTAATGGTTAAGTTTTGTTGTCAACCTGTCCTGTTAGCTGTCCACAGGAATCTTGAGTGTTGTGTAGCGGATTTCCTCCAAATTGAAGAGAGAAAGGAGACTCGGGGGATTCAGGAAGTCCTGTTAGCTAGAAACAAACACCTCTTCCTGGCAGGGCAGTGCAGGAAGGAAATTCCAGAAGCTCAGGAAGTCAACAAGTCTGGGAAAGGGCTTCAAGACCCACCCTAAGGCTATATAAAGAGGAAAGAAATCTCGTCTCTCCTGCTGCCTGGCTTGGTAGGCATGACTTGGCCATGAGTCCATCCTACTCATCTAACCCTGAATAGGCATTGGAATGAAGTTTGCTCAACCTTCCAGCCTGGACTGAAGACCAGCATCTCCTCAGGAAGCCTCAGGCCTTCAGTGCTGGATTGGGACTGCTGAGGCATCCAGCCATGTGGACTGAGGGGCTACCAGTTTCTTGACTCTCGGGCTTGCAAACTACTATTACGGGACTACTGTGAACTAACCTGGTAAATCCTCTTTTTCTAACAACTCACTCTATCAGTTCTGTTCCCCTAGAGAAGAACCCTAATACACCACCAGTGATGAGTTTAACAAAGAAGCCACCAGCGTGTGGCCCCATTGCCAGCTTGTGGTACAGTGAACCAGTCCCCAACCCCTATTTCACCTTCTGCTTTCTGAGACCACTCCTAGAAAAACAGAGGCTGAGATGGAGTTAGAGTACAAAATTTCACTGAGGACTTGTGAAAACAAGGGGCTGAAGCTGGAGTGTGGCAGGGAAATGTCCTGTTGAGTGAAGATCCTGTAAGGTCTCTGCCTGCCCAATGGGGCACTCCAAGCAAAGATTGGCACTGGGCAGGCCAGTAGGAAGAGAATGGCCCTTGTAACACTGTCTTGTGGGTTTGCAGGCCTCCCTGTAGAGGATCTAGGTGCAGTTGGGAGCTAGGGCTGGCACTGAAGGAGTCTACAGTGAGAGCTATCACCCACCATGTGCCTAACGTTCAACAGTGAACCTTTTCTCTGAAGTGTCAGAGGCAAATATCTGTGTCTGCCACGTAGCTAATGATAAACTTTTGCAGAGTAGAGTCAAACCATACAAGTTCTTTCTATGGTTAATAAAATGGAATTGGGCCGGGCGTGGTGGCACACACCTTCAATCCCAGACCCTCCTCTTGCAATCTCTAAACCTTCAAAGCCCAAGTAAGATGCACCTTTTTATGTGGTCCACCTGATTCCTCCAGCTGGAACTATCTCCTTTGATCTCTCCTGGCCTCATGTGTTGGCCTCATCACCCCCCCTCTGTATTGTGAAGCTTGTAGTATTGGTAGACCTACTCTACTAGGTATCAAGACCAAAAGACAGTATCTATTCTAGGCAGAGCCTTGCTCAAAGTGAGGATAAGGGAACACCCAGAGAAGGAACAAGAAGGTGAAGCCTTAGACTAGAGTCAGGGAGTGGGGCAGAAACCAGGAAGACTCCACATCAGGTCCTAACCTATCAGTGAAGGAGGAGTTGATGGCCAATGGTACCCCATATCAGACAACTTCATGTTAACACAACAAATACTTGAGATCACTAGCCTATAAAGAGAAAAGTTTTATTTGGAAGGCAGCTGTGCTCATCACTATGCCACCAATGCAAGATGATGAAGTTTTATTTTGACTCATGGTTCGGAATGGTTCGTTGCTTTGGGCCTCTGGTAATGGTGGCACCTCATGGCAAGAGTGTGTGGCAAAAATAAAACTACTCATCCCATGAGCCAGGAAACAAAGAGGAGAGACAAGGTCCCATAATCTCCTTCAAAGGCCTGTCTCCAATGGCCTAAGGGTCCACCACCTCCAGGAGTGCCTCCTAGGATCAAGCCTTTCATGCACGAGCCTTTGGGAGAGATTTGTCCATCTATAGCACACGCTTACTCTCCAAGCACTGCAGAATGGCCCTGACATTCTCTCACCGCTCTAGCACACACAAGTGTCCCTAAGTCCTTGCAGGCCTCATAAGTACTAGTGTCTAAACTACAATTCTCCCCAGAGTCCCAGAGGACTCTGCTTCTCGTCATGATTAATCACTTCACGCACAACAGACAGAACCAGCTCCTCACTGCCCATGGAAAGCTCATGAAATCCTCCCAGATGCCTTCCCATCAACCCCCAACTCTGCCTAACCCAGACTGTGTCCTTCCCTGGGGTGTGAACCCCAAAGGATGTGACTGAATGTCATTCCAACATTCCAAGGACTCTTTCAAGTTTGGGTTCACAAGTTTTGTAGATAAGCCAGACTCCAGGATGTCTCTGTGTGTTATACAAGGTCACTTTTACAACATGAGTTCAAGAGTTCTTCAGAAGAAAAAGTTGACAGAGAAAAATTGAATTCCAGGTCAGCCTGGGCTAGAGTGAAACCCTACCTCGAAAAACCAAAAAGAAAAATCGAAATAGGACTAAAACAAAGCCACTGGGTTCAATAGCATATTTGGAGCTATCTTCTTCTTACAAATAGTGAAGGATGCAGAAATTCGTAGAGTGTATATATAGGAAGCCTATCCTTAGAGTTAATGGAGACTAGCCCATGGGAGGTCTTCACTAAGCAATGATCTCGGGCTGATTGCTGCCCTGTGTTTAGAACAATGCCTTAACACATGGTAAGTGTTGTTATTATTTGCATCACCTTCTTTTTAGATAATTAGAGTTGCAGCAACATGTACATGTGTTGCTGAATTCAGTTAAAGTGTCAGAAAAATTTTTGAGCAGAAAGGTTTTTATTGTTAAATGAAAGCATGAGATAGATATATTAATCCAACTTGACATAAACAGAAACAATTAAGCTGTAACTGAGAACATCAGCAAGAGTTGAGTGTGGTAGCATATTCCTTTAATCCCAGCACTCAAGAGGTAGAGGTAGGAGGATTGATTATGAATTACAGAGTGAGCTCCAGGTCCAGTCTAGGCTAGAGTGAAACCCTGCCTCAAAAAAAAGCAAGAGAGCCGGGCGTGGTGGCGCACGCCTTTAATCCCAGCACTTGGGAGGCAGAGGTAGGAGGATCGCCGTGAGTTCAAGGCCACCCTGAGACTACATAGTGAATTCCAGGTCAGCCTGGACTAGAGCGAGACCCTACCTCGAAAAAAAAAAAAAAGCAAGAGAGAGAGAGAAAGAGAAAATATTAGCAATGAAGGTAATTGAGTACCCTGGATAATTGTTGTCCTTGTAAACCTATTAGAATAAGTAATTTTTATATTAGAGTTTATGCGCTTATAATAAAATAATTTGTAATTTAAGTGAAAATTAGATTTGATTAGGTCATGAATTTTGAGGAATAAATGAGTTCAGTAAGAAAAAAGGGATAAAAATAGTATATATAGTATGAACCTAACAACATGATGTTAAATCTTCTATTTCTACAAAATAAAACACAATTTCTGACTAGCCTATGGCCAAAACCCAGATACAGCTAAACATTTGATATTTCACCTACAAAGACATCAATCTAACAGAAAGGCTGATGAGGCTTGTTTTGATTGTCAATTTTATATGTCAACCTGACTGGGGCCACAGGGTGTCCAGACACTGGCGAAACATATTTCCTGAGTATGATGGTTAAATTCTATTGTCAACTTGATCAGGTTGGGTGGGCCTGTGAGCCCATGTCTGTGAAGGATTGATGGAGGGAGGAAGACCTTTCCCTGTTCAGGTGGTAGACTATAAATGAAAAAGCTTCAGGAAGCTTCTCTTTTTCAGATGGTGGTAACCGCTGGGATAACTCAAAAGACACCACAGTTCTGACAAGAAACAACAGTGGAGTGCTCGGCACTGGGACATCTCTATCACACCTCCTGAGGCTCAGAGTCTATTACAGAAGAGGTGGTGGAAAGATTGTAAGAGCCAAAGGAAGGGTAGGACTCTTATAATGCAAGCTTCCAGACATAAAATGGCCTTGAGATTCATGATTTAGAAGTGCCTGGCACTTCCTACACAAAACCTTGATAATAGGAGGAAAAGATGATGACATCAAAACAAAATAGAGACTAAGTGAGAGGGGAGGAGATATGATGGAGGGTAGTGAGGGAAGGAATTACAATGGTTTATTACCTAGAATTATGGACCCTATAAATAAAAAGTTCAAAAAAAGAAGCTTCAGGAGAATACAGCACCTTTTTAAAAATAATTTATTTATCAATTTTCAAGCAGAAAGATACAGAGAGAAAGAGAGTTAGACATAGCACCAGGGCCACCACCTTGTGGGTCTGGTTTATGTGGGTACTGGGGAATTGAACCAGGAGCCTTAGGCACTGGAGGCAAATGCCTTAACCGTTGAGCCATCTCTCCAGCCCCAATACAGCACCTTTTGCATGGCTGCCCATATTACTTGCTGGTGTGTGCATCTAACCAGTGGTTTCTGGCATCCCTCATAAGCATTAGCACCCAAACTCTTCTCGCAATCCTCCAGGCCTTCAGCTCCAGATGGGGAGTGCTGAGGCATCTGGCCTCATGGACTGAGCAGCTGTCGGGTTCTCTAACTCTTCAGCCTGCAAACAGCTACTGTTGGACTGCCCGGCCCATAGCCTGTAAGCGAATATAAAAAGGCCCTCTGTAATAATATTTATTCTGTCCTATCTATTCTTCTGGAGGACCTTCGCTAATACAGATTGTGATGCTAGAAGCAGTTCTAGAGACACAGAATGGCCAGGGTGGATTTCTCGAATGGGCTTGGTGCTATCTGGGGCTGGCCGTCCAATTCTATTGCTTCTCAAGACTCTCCTGGGAGAGACCAAGGGGTCACTGATGATCCATGGGAGCTATTTAGAGCTATTTCATGATCTGATTCACCTCTTGTGGGGAGGAAGACGTTTAATGGGTCTGTATATAAAACTTTTGAATATTTGTGGAAATATTCAAAAGAAATATGATGGCTCTGGCTGGTTGGTTCTAGCATGCTTGGATAAAGTAACAAGGGGAAAACATAAGCCCAGAGGTGAAATTTCTAGCTGAAGATGTGCATAAACCATCAAAAGGCTTCTAAGCGTGCCCTGGAAAGATTCTTTTTTCCAGCAATCACAGGGCTCACATTGCAGAAACAAAATCCAAGCCCTCAGCATATGATTGGCTTGATTTATAATCCAAGTTCAAGTCTCAGCCTTGAAAGGTGTTGGCAGTTAAACTGGGGGCGCTGATTGGAAAGGGGATATGTTGAAAGACCCTGTTGAAGCTGAGGGGATTGAACTCACACATTCTTTTTTAAAAGTGTGTGTGTGTGTGTACATACACACACACCAGGGTCTCTTGCAATTGCAAAAAAAAATGTCCATCTGCTTTTACACAGGCAACTGGAGAATTGAGCAATTCAGGCCAACAGGATTTACAAGCAGGCACCTCTAACACTGAGCCATCTCCCCAGCCCTGCTCAGATTCTGATGGGTTTGTTTTGCCTAAGAAAATAGCCTGATCATCCATAGCAGAAGATGCTTTCCTCTCTCCCCCTGGCAGTATTGCTCTCTCTGCCCTTTTTGGGTTAATTAATCCTATATTGGCTATGTAACCCTGAAAGAAATATCAAGCAAGACAACACTGATGCCCCTCAGTACTCACTCACCTTCACCTCTAGACCTATAACCAGATTTCAGGCTAAGCAGGCCCTTAGGGGTGAAGTAGAAAGTGTGGCATCACCCATGAGGAGATAAAGAACTTCATGAGTTTTCGAACCCATTCAAGCAGAAGTTTGGGGAATATGGTGTAGATGATGGGGGAAGGAATATAAAATTAGAGCAGACTGTTTATCAATATGTGCCCACTGAGCAGAGATTCTAGGTTTAATAATGCAGTTCACACAGTTTGGTTTTTTTAAGGGGAGAGACAAGAAATAGTTTGATTGGTTGGCTGAAGCGTGGGTCAAAAGATAGACTACTGGGGCTAGAGAGATAGTTTAGTGATTAAGGCATTTGCCTGCAAAGCATCAGAAGGACCCAAGTTTGATTCCCCAGTACTCACATAAAGCCAGATGTACAAGGTGGCACATGTGGCTGGAGTTTGTTTGCAGTGGCTAGAGGCTCTGGTGCACCCATTTTCCCTCTCTCTCTCTTTCTCTCTCTCTCTCTCATAAATAAAATAAAATATTCTTTTAAAAAGATGGACTACTGAGAATGAGCTAGAGCCTCCTGATACCCCTTGGCTTAATGACGATCAAGGGATTAAAAGGCTCAGGAAAATTAGAATGATGAGAGGATTTACCTGTAAAACCTGGTCCTCCACAATGGGAGGGTCCAGATGTGCCCTTCGCTAAAACTGTAAGAAACACACTTGTTAGAGGAACACCAGCACACCCGAAGAACTCTCCTCTGCAGTGCAGACCTTACAGTGGGAGCCACAACTCCTGAGTTATATGATTATATGCAATTAATCTAACTGGATCCTGGGGTAACAGGGCCAAGTAGCAACACTGGGTCCCCTAAGGTGAGGTGAGCATACTAACCATAATGGATAAAAAGACAAAACAATGCACATAGTGGTATGACTCATATAGACCTTTGGCTGATTAATCATGGTGTTTCCAGAAGTGAAATAGATTAAGAAGCCTATTACGTTCTTGCTCAATCTGAATAAGCAGAAAAGTTCCAGAGCAAAGAACAAAAGGTGACTTTAAATCATAGCAACAGAGAATCAAAGCCTCTTAACCAATTCCAGACCTGAGCCAGTTTATGGACCCAGAACCCCTCAAATGAAGGGGAGGCCAGGTCCCATTCTGGAAGGACCTTGCGACAATACTGAAAAGTTTTAATATTAATCTTTTTCCCACCCTTCCCCAAAAAGACATGTGCAGTGCAGCTTTTCTGCTGCACAGAAAGAACCCAACCAAAAGTGGTTTGTGAAGGAATGGGTTTATTGTGGCTTACAGACTTGAGGGCAAGCTCCATGATGGCAGGGGAAATGACAGCATGAGCAGAGGGTGGACATCACCTCCTGGCCAACATCAGGTGGACAACAGCAACAGGAGAGTGTGCCAAACACTGGCAAGGAGAAGCTGGCTATAACCCCCATAAGCCCGCCCCCAACAACATAGCTCTAAAAAGGTTCCAGTACCCCAAATGCTCTCAGCTGGGGATCAAGCACTCAGAACACATCCGTTTGTGGGGGACACCTGGATGAAACAATCACAGAGACCTATGACCTTTTACTAGGGTAATAGTACATAGGGTGAAAGAAAATAATTAGACCTTTCCTGGCCAATTAGACACTGGCTCTGAATTAACATTGATTCCCAGAGATCTTAAACAGCATTGTGGCCCTCTAGTTAAAGTTGGGGTTTATAGAGGTCAGGTGATCAATGGAGTTTTAGCCAAAGCCCAATTCACAGTTGGTCCATTGGATCCCCAAACTCAGCCTGTGGTTATTTTCCCAGTCCTAGAGTGCATAATTGGAATAGATATACTTACAAGTTGGCAGAATCCCCATATTCATGATTCCCTGATCTGTGGAATGAGGGCTATTATGGCTATAAAAGCCAAATGAAAGCCATTGGAACTGTCTCCATCAGGGAAAACAGTGAACCAAAACCAACATCTCATCCCTGGAGGGATTACAGAGATTAGTGCCACCATAAAGGACTTGAAAGATATGGGGATGGTGGTTCCCACTAAACCTTCATTTCACTCCAATTGGCCTGTGCATAAGATGGGCAGATCATAGAGAATGACAGTTGATTATTGGTAACTTAACCAAGCAGTCTCCAACTGCTGCTTCTGTACCACATGTGATTCCTTACATGCACACGTATACATCTTCTGGTATCTGGTATGCAGCTATTGATCTTGCAGATGCCTCCTTCTTCATACCTGCCCACAAAGACCACCAGAAGCAGTTTGCTTTCAGCTGATAACAGTTCCTTTACTGTTTTACCTCAAGTTTATGTTAATTCTCCAGCCCTGTGACATAGCTTAATTCACTGGGAACTTGATCAACTGCCCCTTCCAGAAGGTATCGTATTGTTTCATTAAATTGATGATATTATGCTAATTGGACCAGAGGAGCAGGAGGTGGCAGCCACTCCGGAGTTGTTAATACAGGATGTGTACATTGGAGACAGGTTAATAGGAGCATTTCTTGTACAAGCATAAGGGCCTGGGAGGCTTCAAGAAGAGATGACTTCAAGTTTGATCCCCAAAACACAATGACCATGACCATGACCATGAACATCTGTAAACCCAGGCCATTAGGGGAGCAGAGATCTGAGAATCACCAGAGCTCATAGAAGAAACAGCAAGCTGCAGAGTCAGTAAGAGACTCTAGCTCAAATAAGAATGGGTGGAGGAGCGATAGAGTGGGACACCCAGTGATCTGCTCTGACCACCACACCACACCAAAAGTGGGTCCATGGGGTACCATACACGCACATATATGTCTATGCGCATTACTCACATACAAGCCAAAAAAGATACTTGTGTTTTCATTCCTCTATTTTTTTACTGTGTATTATAATATTGACTGAGATAGCATCAGTAGTTAAGTATTACTAAACCTGTGTTATCATATTTAAATTAATTGTCTCTAGAAACTAGGCATTCCTCAAAGGACCTTGCCAGGTATTTGGGAAAAGGATAGTTGTACCATGTTAGGCAGAATTATTATCTTCATTTGGAAATTAAGCATGACAATAAGGAGATGTGGCTTAGTGTCAAGTTGACAAGGAGTGGACTTGTGACTGTCAACTTGATCAGATTAGGAATCTGAAACAGATTTGCATCTTGGGTAGGTCAATGGTGTTTCCAGAAAGGATTGATGGAAGGAAGAAGACCTTCCTTCCGAGTGAGAAGCCTATATGTATATATATATATATATATACATATAAAGAAGTATAGTAGGAAAGACTAAGTGTTAACTATTGATATATTGATGCATTATAAATGCAGACTGTTTGGGAACTAAACTGAGGCAGAATAGACCGATTGCTAAAGTGTCATTGTTAAATGCTAAAGTACAGCTAGTCTCTTCTCTTAGCTCCATGAACTGGAAAGTCCCAGCGTGGCTAGCGGGGGGGGGGGGGGGGGGGGGGGAGGACTGCTCAGCCCCCAGCACGGTTAGAAGGAGGAAAGGAAATAAGATGGTCACCTGACAACGATGCTAGTGACCTGGCTACCAGCAGTTTGAAAAGGTTTCTGACATTTTTCTTTAGCGCCTCTTGTCAACCCCTGCCTAAGTCCCCTCTTTGCTTGCCTAACACCCCTTTTTGGTAAAGAGTATATTAGGAAGCTACGAAGTGGGTTGGAGGCCACAGTCCTTTGAGAGCTAGCTCAGCTGTGGACCCGGGTTCAAAAATCAACCTTTTCCACTCATACTGGTGTTGGAGTCATCCATCATCCAGAGACATTTCCGCTTCAGAAGCT
>PVHP010027646.1:0-23699 GCA_004024765.1 Zapus hudsonius | reverse complement strand
TCAATATTATTTCAAGATACTGTGATTTTGCTTCCAAGTCTTGGGGTTCAACCTAGTGTTTTATATGTACCTAAAACTTCAAGTGTTAAAGCCGAGATGCAAGTATCTGAAAGAAAAAGGGATGGAGAGGCGTGGGCTGAAGGAAACATTTTCTAGTCTAGCAAATGGTTTCATTTCTTTCAAAGCCCCAAATGTGAGCGAGGAAGGGGAAGTGAGAAGCAGGGTGGAGAAAGTGTAACACGATGCCATGAAGGATGGCTGTGTAGCTATGGTTACAGAGGAGTCCCAAGGCTGCTAGACAGATGGTTCAGAGGGGAGGACACTGCCCAGACAGGTGGAGGCAGTGTCTGATCCACAGGTGGTGAGCTCTGCCAAGAAGATTCTCCTTAGCGACCTGGCTGGCCTTTTCAATCATTCATTTTTATTCAGGTTCAATATATCAGCATCTCATAGGCATTTGAACAAAGTCAGCAGAGTAAGCCAAGCTAGAATGGGGAAGAAAAGGAGGAGAAAAACTTCAGGCTTCCAACTGATCTTGCTATTCTTGCCTTCATACAATGCTGCAACGCAATCTTTTTAGACGAAAATGATTCCCAAACAGAACACAGTGATGTAGCAACAAGAGTGGAGGATCCTAAGACTGAATAAATGATTTAAAAGAAAAGTAAGAAACTTTCCCAAACACATTAATGTTTGTTTTGATTCAGGGTCTCACTCTAATCCAGACTAACATGGAATTTAGTCTGTAGCCCAAGCTAGCCTTGAACTCATGATGGTCTTCCTACCACAGCCTCTCAAGAGTTGAGATTAAATGTGCAGCGTGATATACAAATATTGAAAAATATTGAAAAAAGTGTTTTTAGCAATTCGTAAGGAACCACTCCAGGTTAGGTGCTTGCTTCGAGACACAATTAAAGGTCCAGTCTGGAGTGTGTGTACCTAGTTCTGTCCACAAGGTTCTACTAAGTTATGGTCACCGCAGCAGGTAGAGGGGAGATATTCTCATTCCTTCCTTCCTTCATACATTTATTCATTGAGTGCTCAGGCCCTGTTAGTGGACCCAGAACTGTAGCAGTGAATAAACAAAGGCCTCTGTATTCATAGTACTTAGGAGTCTAATGAGGAAACCTGCCAAGGTCCAAAGTCAACAGGTGAAATGAACATATGGTCTACCTGAGACAGTAACTAACTGGTCCTTTGGAGAAAAGAAGAAAGGGGAAAAGTAATTGATAGAGGCTACAATTTCCAAAAAGATGATTTCCCTGTTCAAGGTTTCACCATGAAGTTTCCCTTAAGGACCTGAGGCATGCAGGGAAGGAGGGCATGGGAAAGGAGAGCCTGGAAGAGACAAAAGAGCAGGTGAAGAGGCTGGATAGACCTCAAGGAGGAGCAGAGGCTGTTTGGCTTACAGAATAGCAACTGGCCAAAACAAGAGACATGAATTAGGGTGGGAAGTCTCCGATGCCCTCAATGGGGAGGTGCTTCTACTCTGGGCGAAGGGATGTCACTGGAGTAGAGACAAAACCCTGAATTACATTTTAATGGGCTCATGTTAACTTCTTTCTTGTGATGACACAATAAGGATGTAGTGGTAGAGGCAGAGCACAGGGATCAGAGAAAGGAAGCTATTATTTGTTCTAGGTCAAGAATGGCGTTTCACACCTGGATAGCTACAGATGTGGTGAGCATTCCAGAAGAATGTATCAGCAGCTTGACCTGATGGACTTCGATGTCAGACCTTGACAAGTGCCTCAAGGGAGGCTTCAACCTGTGCAGCTAGAAAGATGCAGACATCAGCATGGAGACTGGAGGGATGGGTGTGTGCTGGCTATGCAGAGATCTGAGCTTAGGCATGGTGTGTGCAGGTGTGCAATGCCAGATCCTCACACACATGGAGACCATGGTGGGAAGAAGACAAGCTCCAGCTCAGTCAGTGAGGTCTGCCCAGCATGGGTGAGTGCCAGCACCTGCTCTGGGACACCTCAAGATCAGGCTCCCTCCAGTTTTGTCTAACCTGCCCAGTGAACTGCTCACACTTTCAGGATCTCAGAACTCAGGACATGTCTGTGACTCAAATGGTTGTTCTTCACTGTTGTAGTTAGCTTTCTCATTGCTGTGCAGAAAAGAACCCAAACATAAAGCAGCTTTTGGAGGAAAGGGTTTATTTTGGCTTACAGACTTGAGGGGAAGCTCCACCATGGAAGGGAAAATGATGGCATGATCAAAGGGTGGGCATCACCTCCACCATAGCACTGTAAACACCGACAGGAAGGTGTGACAAAAACTGGCAAGAGGAAGCTGGCTATGACACCCATAAGCCTGCCCCCAACAACACACCTCCAACAAGGTTCCAATTCCAAAACTGCCATCAGCTGGGGATCAAGCATGCAGAACACAATAAGTTTATGGCAGACACCTGGATCAAACCACTACAATCCACCCCTGCCCCCCATAAACTGATAACCATAATCAATCACAATGATGTTCTAACATCCCCATAATTCAAGGTCTTAAATGAGCAATAATACCAAAAGAAAGAAAAAAGCAAAGAGACAAAGAAGAAAGGAAAATGAAAAGAAAAGCCATAATAGCACAGACTATTCACACTGCAATAGATGGCATCAGGCATAGCAAAGACAAATTGAACCAATACAAAACTTAAAATAAACAGGGCACACATCAAACTCTAATGCTCATCAGAACGTGACATCATTGGAGGTGACTTTAATAATCAAGTTGATAAGCTGACCCGTTCTGTGGAGAGTGGCCCACTCTCTCCTCAGCCATCCCTGTCATTGCCCAATGGGCCCATGAACAAAGTGGCCATGGTGGCAGGGATGCAGGGCCCAACAACAAGGACTTCCACTAATGAAGGCTGACCGGGCTATGGCTGCTGCTGAGTGCCTGATCTGCCAGCAGCAGAGACCAACACTGAGCCCCTGGTATGGTAGCATTCCTTGAGGAGACCAGCCAGCGACTTGGTGGCAGGTTGACTACATCAGACCACTTCCATCATGGAAAGGACAGTGTTTTGTCCTGACTGGTAGAGACACTTATTCTGGGTATGGATTTGCTTTTCCTGCCCGAAGTGCTTCAGCAAAAACTACCATCCATGGGCTCACAGAATGCCTTATCCACCGTCATGGTATTCCACACAGTATTGCCTCAGACCAAGGAATTCACCTCACAGCCAAGGAAGTGCAGCAGTGGGCTCATGATCATGGAATTCACTGGTCCTTCCATGTGCCCCACCACCCTGAAGCAGCTGGCTTGATAGAATGATGGAATGGCCTTTTAAAGAACCAGTTATGGTGTCAACTAGGTGGCACTAGCCTGGAGGGCTGGGACAGAGTTCTCAAGCAGGCTGTATATGCTCTGAACCAGCGTCCTATATATGGTACTGTTTCTCCTATAGCCCAGATCCACAGGTCCAGGAATCAAGGGGTGGAAATGGGAATGGTACCACTTACCATCACCCCAAGTGACCCATTAGTCAAATTTTTGCTTCCTGTTTCCGCAACCTTAAGCTCTGCTGGCCTAGAAGTCTTGGCTCCAGAGGGGGGAGTGCTTTTGCCAGGAGGAACAGAGAACATTCCATTGAACTAGAAGCTAAGACTTCCCCCTGGCCACTTTGGGTTCCTGATGCCCTCCAGTCAACAGGCCAAGAAAGGAGTTACAATGTTAACAGGAATGATTGATCCAGACTACCAGGGAGAAATTGGGCTCCTCCTCCACAATGGAGGCAAGGAAGAATATGTTTGGAGTGCAGGAGACTCTATAGGGTGCCTCTTGGTGTTACCATGCCCTGTTATCAAAGTCAATGGGAAACTACAACACCCCAATCAAGGCAATGTGAAAAATGGCTCAGATCCATCAGGAATGAAAGTATGGGTCACCCCTCCAGGTAATGAACCAAGACCTGCTGAGGAGCTTGCTGAAGGTGGAGGAAATACAGAACGGGTAGTAGAAGAAGGTAGTCACAAGTACCAGTCATAAATACCATAAAGACCCCATGACCAGTTATAAAAACAAGGACTATAATTGTCATGAGTTTTTTTTTTGGTCTTACTTTGCTAAGAGTGTTTGAGCGTATGTACACCAATATTTTTGTTTTTCCTCTATTATGTAATTAATATTGAGATTATATCATTAATTGTTATTGAATTTATATTTAATTTATTAGATATTAGAGACTAAGCATTCCTCAAGGGACCTTGCCTTATGTTAGGGGAGATTATGTGCTTCCAGTTATACTTGGGATAGTTATGTTAGGTGGAATTATGATCTTGTTACTGTCTTCATTTGGAGATTACATATGATGTAAGGAGACATGGTTAGTCAAGTTTGTAAGGTTTGAGACCACGAGAGATGGCTCTGAAAGGGAGAAAAGTCTTTAATCAGAGAAAGAACACTGAGCTGTGGGCAATCTCTCCAGAGCCAAGAAAAAGCCGCCTGAGAAGGTCAGATCTGGGGTTATAAGGGGAAGTGAAAATGGAGTCCAGGAATTTGTCACATAGGCTCCCAGGTTGGGGGGAGGGCCCAGGTGGTCACATAGCTCTCAGCATGGGGGAATGTACCCCCACCCCAGTCAGAGACACAGCAGGAGAGGGGTTACAAGGCAGGCTTTATCTGTAACTCCTGTTGGGGTCTGGTTTTGATGTTGACAATTTTCTTGAAGCTAGCCACACTGGTTCCAGAATTCCCTTCAGGGGAAACTGAGGTGCTGTGGGTAGACTCCATTTTGGGGCCTGGATTGCGACCTAACAACGTTGACAAAGGGTGGGCTTGTGATGGTTAAATTTATTGTCAACTTGACCTGTTTAGTAATCCACAGTAATCTTGGGTGGGTCTCTGAGTTTGCCTATAGGAAGGATTGACAAAAGGAGGAGGCCCCTCCTCAAGTGAGTCCTTCCCCCTGAGTGGGTGGACCTCCCAGAAGGGGACTGGATATAAGGCAGCCTGAGGAGAAGGGAAGTTTCTTCCTTCCTCCCATTGGCTGCTGGAGCTTTTTATGTCTTGCACTAGCATCCTGCTCTTCTACCCTGCATGGATATCAGAACAGTTTCCTCGACCTTACAGACCTCACATCCTTACAGACCTCACATCATGGACTGAAGACAAGAAGCTCCCCAGGGAGCCTTCAGACCTTCAGGGCTGGATTGGGACTGTTGAGGCCTCCAGCCTTGTGAACTAAGCAGCTACTGGTTCCTTCACCCATGGGCCTGCAGACAGCTATTGTTGGACTGTTGTAAGTTACCCCAATTCTGGTAGTTTGAAGGGGTGTCCCCCAATAGATTCAAGTTTATTAAAGTTGTTCTCCAGCTGCCTGGCTGGGAGGGGGTGTCATCTTAGCCAGATCCTAGGGTTCCTCCCTAAAGTGTGGCTGGGGTAGATCTGGAATTCCAGCTATACATATGCAAAGAGCAGTCTGAGCTCAACCCTAGAGTTCCTGCTGTTTGTGAATTGGAGTTGGAGTTGGAGTTTGCTTGCTTGCTTTGGAGTTGCTAGTGGTGGGTTTCTCTCTGCTTGGACCTGTGAAAGGGGACCAACCTCTTTCTCCATTATGGAACGTCCCCTGGATCTATAACTTCAATAAATACTTTCCTCCCAAATCTGTTCCTGGTTTAGAGATTCATCCCAGCAGCGTGTGACTGACTACAACACCAATAAATTTGGCTTTTTAGTACAATCTTTTCTGTTGGTTCTGTTCCTCTAGAGAACCCTGACTAGTACACCTGGCTGCTCTCTGGAACTCACCCATTTCCTGTCACTGCTCATCTGTTACCTCTCCACTGCTGCGTCCATTCCTTCATGCAGCCTGCTCTACTGACAATAAAGATCAAAAATAAGCAAGGAAAGGTCATTTGAGAGCTTTTCATAAGCTTAATTTTGTAACACCAGGGAATAGCCAAGTGATTTCCAGCTCACTTGAGAAGTGACCTGAACAGCCAGAAGGGGAGTATACCAATCATGGCAGAGCACTTCAGGCAAATGAAGGATTGTGCTTGTACCAATAATGTGAGAACACACCATGCAAATGAAGAATCATTCTTCCATCAAAGGCCTTCTACTATGCCACCAGAGGATGCCCCCCCTGGCCTGGGTGAGAATAGCTATTACAGTTCTCCAAGGCTTGTGATGGCAAATGTCCAGTGCAAACCATTGGCAGCTAGCATAGTGTCCCTGGACCTGGACTTGTGCCTTGGCAGCAAGCAGAGTGAAAGCAGTGCAAGTCCTTCAAGGTATCTGTGGTATGTTGAAAGCCACTGAGCTGCCATGCGCTGACTGGCTTCCAAAGAGGAGGCCTTGACTGATATTCCTCTGTGCAAGAGAGCTAGGCACCAGGGAAGGATCTCACAAGGGTGAATTAGGACGTCAATAATCCCAGCCCCCAACATTACCTTAAAGGGAAATAAACAATAAAGGCTTATCATGTACAGTATTTAACAGTGCTTTATTTCTTAGTCAAGTATTTTGAGAGACAGTTGGGTCATTTTATGCCTCACAGTCACTGCAAGTGGAGAAATAGGTAGAGCACTTGATCACCACCCATGTTCTATTTTGCTGCTCAAAAACATGACTCTCCATGGACCCTGCCCCCGATGTTAACCCTCCAGTAAAGGCTGGACTCAGCAAACACTTCTAAGGTGAACTGGAAAAAAAAGTATGGCATCTCTCTCCCATGATAAAGTTCAAAGACTCTAAGTTTTATCCTTGGTCATCTCTCTCTCCCTGGTTCTTGTTATAGTTTTTTTTTTTTTTTTTTTTTTTTTTTTTCTGATGGCCTGGCTACCAGCAAAGACTAAAGACAGCATAGTCAATGTCCACGAAGAACTGATATTGATTCCAACAGTCTGTGTGGGACAGAATCCTGCCAACAGTCATGGGGGTGAGCTTAGAAGCAGCGGGTCAAGTGAAAATTCCCTGAATTCATGCCCCCCCGAATAACTTTTCTGGTGGAATATATGTACGTTGCTATAGACAAAATTTGGAGGTAAACATCCCATGGATTGTTCCAGCAATTCCACTGAGGAGAGTCCTCAATGGACTGGGGGAAGGGAAGAGGGAAATGCCGGTACCAACACAAGACTGCTCATACAGAGTTTCTACTTATTAACAATAAATAATTTTTTAAATGGAGGCAATATAGTTAATACAAAACGTGATCTCTTCTCTCAAATTAGAGGAGGGGACCTCTAATGGAAGACCTATTAAATACATGAAATGCAAAATAAAAGGGAAAAAAAGACCTGGCTATGTTTTTCCATGTTAGCAAATGTTATTTGTCAATAACCTGATCCACTGAGCAGTGGGAGGAATGATCAACGACCTATCTGGACTACAATTCTTCATATACAGACAGACTCAAGCTTTTGAAAAAATACATGGATACACAGGGGATCTAAAACTCTGTTTTATTGTTTTAAATTCACAATATCTTATTCCAAAAGAATACTTGTTCATTGGTGTGTGGAGGGGAGGCATACAATACCCCTAACAAAAGGAGATAAACCTATATTTAATTACATATATACGAACACATACACAGGCTCACATTGTTTCTAAGCCTAACTTTTCACTCATTTATGTATCCTGGACATCTTTCTATGTCCGTTGGTATTTATCTTCCTAATTGTAGCAGCATTTAGATGTTATGCCAGTGTTTATTTTTGCCATCATTTATTGTTGTGATTACATTGTGTTTGTCATGTTCTATATTATAATATGATGAGTAACATTCTTAGTTATAAAAACATTAATTTCATAAGAATATAAATGACATTTTGCTGAGAAAAAATTCAATGTACACTATTGTGGTGGTTTGAATGTAGACGGCCCCATTTTCTCAGGTGTTTCATTTAGTAAGTTTCCACCTTAGTCTTCAGTGGGTGGAGCCCTGCTGGAGAAGGTGTCACTGAGGGCAGATCCTTAGTCCAGCCCTAAGGTGTTCAGAGTCAGCTCATGCTTGCTAGGGCTGGCTGTTGTCTCTCTGGTATGAATGCAGGATGAAGTGAGCCAGCTTCTTCCACCATGATGAAGCTTCTCTGATATCTGTAAGCCTGAAAGGAAGCCTTTCCTCCCATAAGCTGCTTCCTGTTGGGTATTGGTCTAAGCAAGGAGAAGTTAACTACAACAAGCATCTTTAGTGTTGTCTAGAAAGGCATGAATGGTAAATTCCTAAACCACACCTTCTAGGCCTTGAGCTACAGAAACCTCTGGGCACAGGTGCTTAGTACCTGACCCCTCCCCCACATGTGCCACCTTAGGACTTTCAAGGGACACTTGCTGCCAATCACAAAACACCCAGTATTCTGCTGTTCACTTTGAGAATAATGCTCAGAATCAATCCATTAAAGCAGTGCCTCTCAAACCTCACCAGGCTCACTCACCAGAATAGCCTAGACAAATTAAAATGCATTTCCTTCTTGGCTTTGTTGCCTGATTCCTGCCAGAGATCATAGAGGTGAGCTTAGAAGCAGCTCCCTTTGAACTCTCAGATGACACCTCAGAGATCCAGGAGCTCCTCTGCTGCTGGTTGAAGCAGAGGGCAAGTGAAACTGGGACTATGGGGATATGTCTGAAGAAGGAAGGGAATGAGCCAGGTTCTTCTGATGACTATCAGGGCTAAGAAACCGTTCCGGATGACAGACAATATATGGCCTCATCCATCTTTGTCCACAGCAAGTCAGAGGGTGTTTTGCTTTTTCTTTTTTCCTCCTTCACACTTTTTTTGCTCAGAAACATGAGATGTAGGATAAGGAAGATATCCACCATAAATTCGTGTAGCTCCATCTTTTGCCTAGGGATAAAGTCAAGAGATAATTTACACATTGCCCTTACAGCCTTGGCTGGGTTCTTCTTTCTTCTCTTTATCCAGCCAACAGACACCTCTTCCAGGAAGGAGACTCCAGAACTGTATCCCAGCTGGGAGTCATCCGGTGTGGCTGTGCATGAGATATCTCTCTCGGGATGAACTCTAAAGGAACTGCGTACCCCTGGAGACTGTGCTTGGCTGGGGTTCCTCTCTCCTCCACAGCCCTGGGAATGGCGCTAGGTAAATCTCAACAACTAATCGCCTCCCACACTAGATAAGGAAGGACATTTCAACATTTGTAGTTTCCAATAGAAACATCTGAGACGTGTCAGACAAAGTAAGAGCAGGATCTCCTGAGTTTGGCAATTGGTTTATTGCACCTGCCAAGGCTTCCCAGTAGACCTTTCTCCTTCCCCATTAGGATCCCCCAGCATCCAGGCCTAGAACCGACCGTGTCTCGAAAGGTTGGGCCCCGACGTCCTCCCCCCACTCAATTTCTTCTCTTCCACTAGGGAGGGTTCAGGCCACAGAACTCTCCAGACCATCCGGATAACCAGAGCATCGTGGTTGTTCAATCAGTGTCGCCATCCACGAGCCTGTCCAGTCCTTCCTGATCTCACGACGGAGATGACACCTGCTGGGAGCCTGGAGAAAATCGTTGTGGAGTTCCAGTGTCCAGAGCGCCACCACCCGAAAGAATTCTGCAGGAAGCGGGGCGCGTGTCTCTTGCTGCAGAACAGCAAACCCCCAACCGCCACCCAACAGCTAGAGAGGGTGTCCTAGAGGGTGTCTAGAGGTGCGGTGTCCGATCCCACCCGTGGAACTCGCCTCCAGAGCTGCGCTCCCAGCCCCCCCCCGCAGTCTCCCCACGCAGCAGTGCACCCTCCGTTCCCCACCTTCTAGGGGACCCCGCACTCCTCTTGGCCTACAGGCTGCATCCCTGCAGCAGCTGCGGGGCTCTCCCCATCCTCCGCGCCCACACCGCTCCCCCGGCTTCCCGACAGGCACCGCCCACACGCGCGCCCGGCCCATCGCCGCCGCCCATTGGCACCCGGCGGGGCGGGGCGGGGCGGCGGTTCCCAGCCCGGAGCGCGTGGGTCGGGTCCTCACTGCCTGCCAGGCACCGCAGCTACCGGGTATCCTTTGGGCTCCGGAGCCATGGGCGACACCGACTTCGCGCCCCCCAAGGGCTCAATTCCGAGGTTCCTGGAACACCTCTCCGGGGCTGGCAAAGCCATCGGGGTGCTGACGAGCGGCGGCGATGCCCAAGGTGCGCGTCTGCGGGTCCTCCCGCCCGCCTTCCGGGAGGGGAGGGGGTCCTGGGCCGGGAGATGGGGAGAATCGGGCCGTTCATTGAGAGGAGGATCGGGGAGAAGGGATGGGGAGTACTGCGCAAAAGCGAAGAGAAAAAGGATGGGGGAGAGCGGGGATGAACCGGTGGACCCCGGGGCAGGAAGAAGGCCCTGAATGCAGGAGCGTCGGGGGGGCCGGAGGGGACCCCCCATCGCTGGACGAGGGGTGGAGGGTGGAGGGATGTGTGGATGTAGGATCCATCATTCGGATGGTCCACTATGCCGTCTCCACGTTCACAACACAGGAGGTGATGTGATTGCCTGGAACCAGTCCTGGGTTGGGGCCAGGCATCCTAGCCAACGCTCGGGCACCGCACTCTTCCCGCCCCATCTCAGCTTCCCGCAGCGTGGGAGGAACAGCGTGGGGTCCCCGCGGCGCTCCCCGCCCACTCTGCCCCCGCGCACGGCTGCTGCATTGCGGGGCGCGGCGGGGAGGGGCGCGCAGGGTCTCTCCCGCTCCGAGCCTAGCTGCCCTGCAGCGCCCCACGTTTCCGCTGGGGAGGTGTCTTTTTTTTTTTTTTTTAAGGTGTTTTGTCGTCTTCCGGCTGGTGACAAAACTGAAAACTAAAACGGGTCACGAGGCCCTCCGGCCAGCCTCTCCGGGCGGCCCGGGGAAGACCAGGAAGCCGGGACTCCGTACGTCACCAGCCCTCCGGGTTTGGAGCCCAGGCTTCCCTGGTCCCCCGGTGGGGTGGCTGGGTTTCGGTGGGGACCCTCGGGGGCTCTAGGACGGGAATACACTGAAAATATTTAAAACTTGAAAGTGTGTGTGTGTCGGGGGGGGGGCCTCCTCTGGCCGTAGGTGCACGTGGGGACGCGGGGGTTCCCATACCGTGGGGGTTCCTGATCCACGTCAATTCCCCGCGAGGACACAGCCACTAGACACTGGATCGGCGTTTCCCTGGCCCACGCGCCCGCAGAGCCTTTCAGATCGCGGAGGTTGGAGACGCACGCAGGGTCCCCGGAGAGGGCTTTAGGTTTTGATTGTCCCTTCTTCCTCCTGCCGCAGAAGAGTCCTGAGGCCCGGGTGTCACGATACCTGTTCTTTTCGTTTTAAGGCTGCCCATCCCAAGGAGAGGCTTAGGGTTTGAGCCCTCGCCTTCTGTCCACTCTGCGGGTGACCTTCCCTTCGCCCTTGAGCTGGGCGGGGCCGGCGCGGGTGCGGCAGGTTGCTCGGCTGTGGGCACCGCCCCGCCCGCCGTGGGCGCCTACGTGATGCCGGGCCCGTCGCGCACATCCACCGTGCGCCCTCGGTTCCCGAGAGCCCGCGCAGGGGTACACCATCCTGGGAGTCAAGCATGGGAGGGAGGGTCTTCAGTGACCCCTCCCAGGTCTCTTAAAGGCGCCAAAGGGCCGGCACTCTTTATCAGGACCATCATTCCCCAACCCAGAAGCAGGATTCCTGAGAGATTAGTATTCTAGTAAGGAGATCCCCATTATAAACATTCCTCAGGGAGGGCCTGCAGACTTCTAAGAAAAAAAGGGAATGTTGAGATATAGCAATGGTTGGGACTGCATAAATAGAAACGTGGAATAGGAGATAACTTTCTCCTGAATTACTCAAAAAACCCCGAAGATGTGCACCTATGAGCTGCCTATGGCCTCCCCTCAAAGTGGAAGGGATTTGAAATCATTTGCATGTGTCCAGAGACCCGTGCAGAGGGAGCACTCAATCTTATCCAGAGCAGCCAGTGAATTGTCACCACAGGAAGGGGAACTGTTCTGTAAACCACCAGGCTGCAAGGTCAGGCTTTCAAGGTTGTTTTAGAACACTCACATGCTGGATCTGTTGGGGGGTGGGGGAGACGAAGTATTAATGGGTTATCCTCTTGAAATCCCGGTCCAAGTGTTTGCTGAAATACTTAGCTAGTGTACAAACATGAGCTATCCTGGTGTACTACGAAGAAAACAGCATTTTTTTTCCCTGTTTATTCTGGATCTGCTACAGGTGTAGAGTGGGAAGTAGGAACTTTTTATGTCCATATGCTCCGTCTCCAGTGGGAAAGGATATTTTGAAAACCCAAATTGCTTGTGAATGTTGCTTGGTTGGCATAGAGTCAGATGACTGCTCTTAGCTCCAGAAGTGGCATCCAGTGTGACCCATCACACCTGAACTGACCCTGGAGAAGCCATCAAGTGTGAGCATTCTGCTCCTTTCTTCTTGGATCCTGTGCAAACAGTTGTGCTGTTCTGGTACTACCTTGGACCTGTTTGGGAGAGGGCATGAATTTCTAAAAAACCTTGCCAAGATACACACTCAGAGGGCCTGGACTTAGTAGTAAGAAACTTCCAGACCCTGAGTAAATTATTATTTGGATGGTATTTATTAAACCCTTTCTTTTGTTGTTTTTAATCTTTCTTAAAAATTTTTTTTAACATTCATTTGCAAGGAGAGAGAGATTGGGCACACCAGGGCCTCATGGTACTGCAAATGAACTCCAGACACATGTGCCACCTTGTGCATCTGGCTTTACCTTCATTCTGGAGAACCAAACCCAGGCCATCAGGCTTTGCAAGCAATTGCCTCTAACTGTTGAGCAATCTCCCTAACCCTTACTGTTTTATCTTGATCCCACCAGTTCTTGCTTGTCCTTGAGAAAGAAGTTTGTTCATTAGAGATCAAGAAGAATACATTCAAGTCTTACATTAAAGGAAATTTTCTAATCAGCTGTGAAGTTATACTAAAACTATGCTGGATTGACCAGAACTGGTATTTTCTCTGCACCTTTTATATGCCATGATCTTTAAAATTCTTATCTCTATGCCTAATTACACTGTTCCAAGATATGGATTTCTTCCTTTTGGATGTGAGGGAGAAAGACCCACAAAAAGATAAGTAACTTGGACACAGCCTTGGGGGTGCATACCTAGCTGTGACAGGATTTAAACCATGTTCTATGGAATTTCCCCACCAGTTGTCTCCTGGTTGTATTGGATCTTTTTCAGTAAGACTCTTAAGTGTAGTCATTGCTCAAAAGTGAATGGAGCCATCTTACTCAAAAGTTTACAGAGTATTCTTATATAGAGTATACAGAGGATCTTTGGGGAATTTTATTAATGGAAAAGAAAGTGCCTTTTTACGGTAACAGCCTTCAAGGTAGCTAAAACCATGTAACCCAACACTCAATACAAAAAGCAAGAGTGTTCTCTGTCCCCAAAGGAATTTATAATATAGTGCCATCAGGTAATATTGAAACTTCCTCATCAGTTTTACTTTAGCCTAAAATGGGTTCCACATTGTTAGATAGACTTATCATGACTAAGATTGTGTCGCAAACAAGAATGATTCATGTTTTGAGACAGCAGGGCCTGGTGCCTGGTTCAGCTTAGAGTGTGGAAGTGCATGCTTAGGGAAGGGTCAGTCCTTTTCTGCCCGTGGTGGCGTTAATATTAAAGCAATATTTAATGAAAATCAACATAGATTCTATACAGATCTTTCCAGTCACAGTAGGGATGAATAGCTATCAGGTTATGTGACAGGGATGCTAACTTGCCCCATTTGACACGTGAGTCAGTGAAGCTTGAGATAGCTGAGTTCACAGAGCTAAGTGAGAGGATTCATAGCCTGGGATGCAGAGACCCAGCATTGTCACCAGTGTAATTCCCCATGAGCACCCAGCAGAGCAGATATTTGTTGGCTGTCCCCCACCTGGAGTCAGCACTGAGGAGTGGCAGGACTCTGGATTCCCAACTATCTTAGATGAATTAAACCCTCACTCATGAAAAGTGAATTGCTTTCAGCCTGAGAGCAATATGTGTGAATTACTGATTCTTTAAGACAAGGACTGAAGCCAGAAACATGAGGTACCCATAGACAGGGGGCTGAGACGGTTCCTCTGTTTTACATATTCAGTCTATCTTTGCAATTCTACATTTGCAAATACAGCCAAGCACAGATTGAGCCTATTTTTAAAATTGTATCTGTACTAAAATCTGTGGCCTTATGTCATTCTCTAACCAATTTGCATAGTACTTATATTGTATTAGATATATAAGCAATCTAGAGGTGATTTAAAGGGTGTTGGAGGATGCGCGTAGGTTATATAAAAATCATGTCACTTTATAGAAGGGACTTGAGTATCCTAGGATTTTGGTATCGCAGAGTGGATGTTTCCCAAAGGATTATCTGGGGAAGCCTGAGTTCCCAGTTCATGCAGAGGGACTTTGTAAGCCAAGGTGGGTGATGCTTATTATACTAAAACTCCACATACATGTTCTTTAATGGAGTTTTTAAAAGTTAAAATGTAATAATTTCTTTGGCAAAAAAATGTTGGGAGGTATTGTGTGAGAGTTATAGTGTATTACAATACACCACCACCACCACCACCATGATCACCATCAACAACAAAACCCAAAGCATGTTTTCCTCTTTGGTTACAGTAAACTGGAGCTTTTGATGGAAACAAGCCTTTTATAGGGGAATTGGAGCTATAAAAGTTCTATTAATGTGCTGGCCAGTCAGGAGCCATTAACAATTGGAAATAAGGATACAGGTTAGCAACATGTTGAAGAAAGACATCAAGATTCAAAGCTGCTCGATGACTGAATGTAGCCACTGTGTGGTGAAGTTAAAAATGTGCGTAGGGATGAAAAGCAGATGGCTCTGTTCAGGAAAGAGTTGAGTCATTCTGGAGTTACTCTTTTCAACAAGCTTTGACTGGCCTTGTATTTTTCTTTATGGTGAAGTATCTCCTGAGAGGCTGGGCTTCTCATCACTGCTCGTTTGTGTAGCTTGGCCACCTTGTGCTTTCTCTGGAATTACAGTAATTGCACTTATCAGACGAAAGAAGCATCAGAACATGCCAGGGGATTGGTTTCTAGGCCCTCGTTCCTGCTCTGTTTTCTGATGCTGTCATAGGGTCTCCTGTCTCATTTCTCTCTCTTTACTGTGCTGTGAAGAGGCAGATGCTGACAGAGTAGGACTTGGAGTTCACAGAGTCAGGGATCACTAGCAGACCCAGGCTCCAAGGAGGCTTCTCTGGAACAAAGCCTCCCGGTAGCTCCAGGTGTCTGTTGCTGCCCTTGACCTGTCTGAGAGGGATTAATTAACACAGGACCATCATTTAAAGATGTGTAAATAGAAGTTTTCTAATTAGTAAATGATGGGAAGGGTGGCTGTAGAGTAGCCTCAGGCAGTCCTTGTGGACCTTCTGTGGGATGCCTTTGGCAGTGTCATGGAGTCTTTTCTCTGTCTCTGTCAGGAAAGACAGATGGACTGTGTAACTCAGAGTTGGCTAGGAGCTGAGAAGGCAGCTGGTTCTGGGAAATAGCTGCTGCTTTACAGCGGTCCAGGGCACCCTGAGATGTGAGGGAGGAGCCAGTAGGAAGTAGCCCAAGGTCAGGGTGTGGAAGCCACAGTGGGATGGGAACAAGTGGTCTTGGGCAAGGTGCTAGCCAGCATGGTCAGGTATGGACTTTGGAATTTCCTCATGTGAACTGAGAAGCCCTTGTGGAGGTTACTGGCTGCCTCTGATAAAGGTTCCTTTGTGGAGTGGAGAGGAGCCAGGAAGCCTGAGTTTAGGGACTTAGGAGAAAGATGGGGGAGGGAGGGTAGGAGGTCAGGTGGAGCATTCGATAGGATACTGTGTATACCCAGGTACACCCTTGAAGGGGACCGAGGCCTTGGAGTAAGTTGGTGAGCGAGATGGATAGGAGCTCATCAGCTGTCTCAGAATAATGACAGTATGCGAGAGAGGCAGATCCAGGTAGGTTGCTGAGTAGACACTGTTTACAGTATGATTATTATAGTAAAATTATATTCTTACAAGTTCTGTTAGCTCATGGAACAGTATTTCCCAGTGTTTGATGAGACCTTTGTGTTGATCTATGTCGCCAGATTATGTGATACATCATACACTAATTAATAGATTGAAAAGCATCTCTATCCAATAAGAATGAAGCTTGCATTGATAGCATGTATTTTATACTTAAGTCATGATAGCCATATTATTGAGAGTAAGAGAGACAGGTAAAAATGTGCATATATAATTTGACTCACCATTTTAAAATGTAATTAATACACTGACCATTGGTTTATTTATTTGAGAGAGAGTGAGAGAAAGAGGCAGAGAGAGAGAATGGGTGTGCCAGGGCCTCCAGCCACTGCAAATGAACTCCAGACACTTGTGCCACCTTGTCCATCTGGCTTTATGTGGGCACTGGGGAATCAAACTCGGGTCCTTCTTTGCAGGCAAAGGCCTTAACCACTAAGCCATCTCTCCAGCCCATTAAGGTTTTTTTTTTTTTTTCTCACACAAAGACTTAAATCTAGTGTGTTCTGACACCTGTACCATACGTTATTGTGGGAAGACACTTAACTCTTCCCTAGTTTTGTCAAAATTCGTTTGGTTTTGGTTCTTCTAACAAGATTGTTCCTTCCCTGTGGGCTGTAGATTAGCTTTGGCAAATTATGAAGAGATTACTTTCCAAATACTGGGATTCTTACTTTGTAGGAAGATGTCATTTTGCCATGGAAACCCTCATGAATGCTGTTTTGAGTGCCAGGTCAGAGTACAAAACCAAAGCAAAATGAATGAACTCCACCATGCTGGAGCTGTTAAGAAAAGAACGGGAAAACAAAAACCAAAACTCCAAAAACAGTGTTTGAGTGAGTATTGAGTAGAATCTCCAGAAGTTGCTCTTTGTCCCAAATAACCAGGTGACTGAAGCCAAGGACTGCCCTAAGCAAAATGATGAAACTCCAATGTTTACCCAGGAGACTGTAAAACCCGAATTGTAAGGATCCATGTCTCCATACTTATTTCTTTGTTTCCTCCTTGCTTCCTGTCCAGAACTTTCTTGAGACTCCTCTTAATCCTTTGCTTTCAGTGTTGGAGGCCCATCCTGATAGAGCCTGTCTATACCCCACTTCAAAGGCAGAGCCTAAAATCCCAGCAGGCCTGTCACAAAGCAATTAACTGAAAATCCACTCCAGTGATTTTTCAAGCATGGTCATTGTGATGGAGGAACTGAGAATCCTTTTATATTCAAATAAAACTAGGGCTTAAACTGCACTTTGGCCACTTATTAATCTTGTTGCCTCTGGCTAATCAGTTTATCCCCACGGAGCCCCAGCTTTCTCACCCTTCCTGGGAGGTATCCGGACCTCAGCAGGCTTCCCAGGAAGACTTCAGCCTAGTTTAGAGCCTGATGGTGTACTGAGGCAGCCTCTTAGGAGTGCCATCCAAAGGAGGAGGCAGAGAGAAGTGGGTTGAACTCAACTAGGCTACTTTGAAAGTGAATAAAAATTAATGAATTGTCATGTGCTGATTAAAATTGTTGAGAACAAAACAAACAAACACCTCCAGGTTTTAGGACTAAGCTTCTTACAAGTGTGGTTTCCAGGCAACTAGGAATTTGTGAGAAATGCAAAATTCTTGGTCCAAACTTAGAGGGTATGGTGGCCTGTCTGCCACCTGCCCTAGAGCAAGCCCTGGGGGTCTGCTGTAGACTGGGTGAATTGCTGGATAGCGGTGTGACCCTTCTCCCCCAGGTGAGTTAGAAGGCTGAGGCTAGTGCAAGGCATTAAGACCTTGTGGCAGATCACATGTAGGTTTTAGCAGTTTCTCATGGTTATTCATTCATTGTGCCTTGCGAAAGACCTTGAGGAAATGAGATCTTCAGGGAGGAGAGGAGCAACAGGGCCCCGGACATTCACTGGACGGCTTGATCACCTGCTGCCTGGCTTGGCACAGTTTAGCTGTCTGGTAATTGATTCATCCGTGACTGACTGGCTGGAGCATCAAGTCTTCGATCCACAGTCAGTCTACAGAACTGTGAAGCTGTACTTTCAACCTTGCAATCTGAGTGTAAGGGCGGAGGTGTAGCTCACCTGGCCACTAGGAAGATGTCACCTCAGGGCATGTGAATGTGAAGAGCAGATAGGCTGCTCTGTCTGCCAATGGTTAGGAGCTTCTTCATGGAGGTACAGAAGCTGGGAGGATGAAGAAGGGAGTTCAGGCTGGGATGATGGGGAGGCTGAAGTACAAGAATGTCCCAGAGCCACCACACAGGTAGAAAAGTTCTACTCCCAAGCACTCAAGGTCCTGGGAACCCAGCCTAGTCGGGCGTGGTGACACACACCTTTAATCCCTGCACTTGGAAGCAGAGGTAGGAGGATCTCTGTGAGTTCAAGGCCAGCCTGGATGTACAGAGTGAATTCCAGGTCAGAGTGAGACCCTACCTCAATCAAAATAAACCAGCCTTATTGATGGAGAAAAACTTTTCAAACTTGTTCATGCAAGAAGCACCAACAAACACAAGACTCCTTACAGGAATGCTTTTCAAGGAGAAGAGGTTTCCATGGTTTTTACCTTATGTGCAAATGAAAAGCATGTATTTATAAGCTATTTGCAAAAGCACAAATGGGACAGATGGTCTTAATCATTCTGGCTGATAGCTAGGTTCAGGAAGAAGTGTTAGGAAAGGGGCCATCATTACTGGCTGAAAGCACTCATGCTGTTAGCATCCATGGGATAAAACGTGCGTGCTTCTCGCTGGGCGTGGTGGCACAAGCCTTTACTCCCAGCACTCGGGAGGCAGAGGTGGGAGGATCACCGTGAGTTTGAGGCCAGCCTGAGTGTACAGAGTGAATTCCAGGTCAGTCTGGGCTAGAGCAAGACCCTATCTCGGAAAACCAGAAAAAAAAAAAAAAAAAAAAAGATGCTTCTCAGAAAAAGAGTGTGTGACATGAGGAATGTTTGACCTTCTTGAGAGATGGCCCCCAGTTAATTGAATTTTTTTCATATAATAAATTAGGTTTGAGGGCTGGAGAGATGGCTTAGCGTTAAAGCACTGGCCTCCAGTGCCTGAGGCCCCCGGTTCAATTCCCCAGGACCCACATAAGCCAGACCCACAAGGTGGTGTCCCTGATGCTCTCTCTCTCTCTCTCTCTCTCTCTCTCTCTCTCTGCTTGAAAATGAATAAATAAAATATTTAAATTAGGTTTGAAATGAAGTAATAGGACTACTAAATCCATATATATCCAGATCAATATAGATATTAGGTACGTGTGAACATGTGTTTAGCTCCAACATACAGATCCTATCATTCATTCAAACATCTCCCCTTTCAGAGGCATGGTGTTATTTCAGCTCTGTAGTCCTGGTCCAGAATATTAAAATTTCTTAATCATCTGCTGAGCCAGTTTGTTACACAAATGTGCCCAAGTTTAGTCACAGCGTACTCTGGGAGATCCCCGCCCCCTTTTATTTGTGCATTCATTGCTCATTTTATTTCAGCATCTTTAGTTTTCTGACACTTGTTCCCCAAATTTCAATATATGAAGTGGGATATTTGCAAAGGTTGGGTGCCTGGGAGCGATTTGGCTGGACGTCTTCAGAACCCCATCACATCTTTATGAACTTGGGTCTCACATGTCCTTATGGTCACCGTCACTTCCTGCCAGCTGGGCTAAGACTCTTAAACTAAGACAATGATACAGCAGTCTTCAGGTATTATGTCACAGGAGGCTATTCCTGTGGGTTTCCATCTTCCCAAAATGTGGAAAGCGAGGTTGAGGCCATGGAATTACATGAGACACTGCATATCGGTGCTCTTAGTGTGAATGCAGAATGTCCTTGATGTGTCTTGAGTAGGGATGACTTTGAGTAGGGCTTGCTTGTTTTATTTTTTATTCTAGTGAAACCGCGTAATTCGTTTTATAGTTAAGACCATTGCCTTCTTTTTTTTCTTTTAATCACACTGGTAGCTGGTGATGAACTATGTTTCCAATTCCTCCTCAAAAAACAGGCCAGGAGTTCTTTTCACTATCAGTTACTTCACATTTGCCTAACTATGAACTTTTGTCCTCAACATTGTGCCACGATGAGATGAAAGTCCTAATAACCACTTAGTAATAATGGCTGCAATCTCAGCACTCGGGTGGCGGAGAGAGGAGGGTCACTTGGGAGTCTGTCTCCAAAATATATATATATATATAAATTCACACCAAGTCATGGCAGTGTTGTTCTGAACTGGGTTCTTTTATGACATACGGTATCCATCCTGAGATGAACCCCAGTAAGACAGATGCACTGTTTCCCATGGCTCGCGTCCGAAGCCTTCCATAGGACAATCCTGGACGAGTGTGACAGGCTCATCTCATACTTGGAAATGGAAGTGTGGGTGATTCACCCCAGACTGCTCACTAACGGTTGTTCCCGTTCCTTCCACAGGTATGAATGCTGCTGTCCGTGCTGTTGTGCGCATGGGAATATACGTGGGGGCCAAAGTGTACTTCATATGCGAGGTCAGTGCCTGTCTCCCGTCTCTTGCTTCTCTGACTCAAGCCCCGAGCTGGCAGGCTGCCTCTCATCCCTGCCTCCCCTTACTGGGCACTAGGGCACCTAGTGGGAGAAGGGAGATAAGAGGGCACAAAAGTCACTCTGTTATCGGATTCCTGGTCTTGATTCCAGGGTCATTGATTGAGAGGGAGTTACATTTGTCGCGAGCTTGGGCTCCTTTTGAAACGACACTGGAAGTAGGAAAGATAGCCACTTGGAGGTTTTCATCATGAATGCGACAGCCAGAGCACACGCCTAGTCTCTGCTGAAGCCTTAGCTTTACGTCAAAGAGTCTGCAATTAAATGATGTTGTAGTCAGCCATAGAGAAAACTGAAATCATGATCTCCTCAGGAAAATGATGTAACCAGAAATCACTGAGGGGAATAAACCACATTCAAACACTAACACTACTCATATACAGATCCTAGATGTGTGTGTGTATGTGTGTGTGATGTACATCACACTAGAAAGGGGGCAGGACAGGGAAGAAAAAGATCTACAGGGAGGAGGCAAAGGATAATGGAACAGATGTGATATAAGGGCTGAAGAAATGAAAGAAGACCAGCAAGAAGGGGCCAGAAATAGGTGAAGGGTGTGGGAGAGGGTAGGTAACAAGAAAGAAAAAAGTTTGTGTGAAAATGCCACCGAAAAGCCCATTGAAACAAAAGAACTGACAACTGTCTCCTGTCTTTGAGGTCCTGCAACATAAGAATCAGTCATATTTAGGGGAAGGCATTAGTAGACTTTGGACCACTTTATTTCTGGAAGTATGTGTAAAATTCATATTTAATTCTTACATTTATAAGATAATTTAAAATAGCAAAAGAATTTTTAAAAAAATGCTTTGTTCTTTTAAGATTGATACTAGTATTTTAGTCTGATTCCTCTCCATAAAAGTATTTGTACACAATTTAAAAAATAGCCAGCTGAGAGACTGGTGGTGCCTACCTGTACACACAGTACTTGGGAGACCAAGTTGGGAGGACCTTAAATACTAGGCTGTATAGTGACACCCTATCTCAAAAAAACAACAACAACAACAAAAACCACCAATAAAATAAAACAAAAAATAAAATAAAGATTATAGCAAATGTATTTTTCTACCTGCTATATAGGCTATGACTATGTTCTTCATAGATTGTAACAGTTGATTCACTTCACGTGTCTACATAATATAATCTATTGAAACCAGGTAGAAGGGCTAAGGAAAGAGTTCTCGAACCCTGAATCCTGAGTTCTTGTCTTTCAATTAATCAAAGACTTGGCAACTCGGACTGAGAAGGATAATTTTTAGATTATATTTATTCAGAAGTCTGAGGGGGAAGGGAGAATCTGTGGGTTAAGGAAGGGGGAATAGGAGCACCCATGTGCTGACCTGGAAGAAACATTTAAAGAGAAGGAAAGGAGAGAGTGCCGAGAACTGGTAAGCCCATGCGGGAGTAGGGGATCAGGGAGGGGCTTTCTCTCAGCCTAGTGGGGAATCACCCAAATCTGCAGGTTCAGGAGTCTGTGCTGGCCAGCCAGGGAGAGATGAGAAGGCCAGAGTGAGCCCTCCCCAGTTAATTGTACCTTTTTGCTCAGGTGAGCCAGGGAGACAGCTGATTGGTCCATGACCAACCACAATGCCAGGCAGAATTGGATTTCTAGTAAGGAGGCTCAGGTGGAAGAACAGGTTAGGCACCTGATAAGAAGCCAGCGCTAGCAAGGCAAGGAAGGACCTTACTGCTTTTTACTTTCGGGGACCCCATCACCCTAAACTGCCTCACTATCAAATTGATGTGCCACCATGTACTTGACCATTGATTCCAATGTTCCCGTATACTTGGCCTGTTTCATTTAGTGCTCATTATTAAACTGTCATACCAGATACATATTAATATTCAAAGCTGCCCATGTTTTGTATCAGTACCTTAAACCATGCATATGGCATTGGCTGAGTTATATAATGGATGTGTGGCCAAAGTGATTATTTTTTATATTTTATTTATTTATTTGCAAGGAGAGAGAGACAGAGAGGGAGAGAGAGAATGGGCATGCCAGGGCCTCTAGCCACTGCAAACAAACTCCAGAAGCATGCATCACTTTGTGCATCTGGCTTTAGGTGGGTACTGGGGACTCAAACCCAGGTCCTTAGGCTTTGCAGGCAAGCGCCTTAACTGCTGAGCCATTGTTGGGGGCAGGCAATTCACCTCCTTAGTTAGCTTCAACATCAAAGGAACAGATGGACGAAAAGCCCCTACTCCCTTCTCAGGAGAAAGAAAAAAAACATCACTGGTAAAGAAGGTCTGAGTTTAAAGGAGTGTCTGTAAATAAACAACCAGATGGTTGCCATGAGATTAGAGTGACCACTTAGATGTGGCCAGGATGTGGGTTAAAAGGCCATGAGCCACCTGTGGGCCATAAATAATAGCAGATAGCTATTTAGAACAAAATAGCGGATAACTATTTAGTGGAGATTATAGAGAACTGTGAAGTTCCCATGCTTGTAACCTCAAACAGCCGCCTGTATGCCATAAATTAATAGATAACTATGAAATGTCATATGCCTGAAAACTCAAACCTATAAAACCTAGTGAAGAAGGCAGAAGGGGGTCTGGAACAGAGGTTCGACTTTTGAGCCTAATCCCAGACCTCAGCATGCTGAACAATAAAAAACCTCGTTGTGTGAATTGCATTATCGTGTCTTCTGTTCTGTGAGGAGTGCTCGACTTCGGACCTCAACACCATCTCTCCAGCTGGGCCAAAGTGATTTTAAAAATTCCAAGCCCCTCTGCATTCTTAGCTACACACAGGAGAGGTAATGTGAGATCCCTGCCTTGTAAGTGTCTCAGGACTGGTGAGATTTCTCCTGTCTACTAAACCACTTTCTTATTGTGAAATGGTTCTTTGTATTTTTTCCTCATCTGTTCGTCATTCCCTAGAGAGAAGCACCTTCCCATGCCATGTTTTCATTTGCTTTTAAAAGCAACTAAATTTTAGTATTGGCTGTGTTTGTGCTTATCTGGTTTCAGAAATCTTAAGACAATCGTTTTCACCTTTGGTGTTTTCAATACTATTGTTTTATCATTTATTGTTTGAAACATTTGGAGGTCAGATTTCCCTTGTGAATTTCCATTTCTGAGCTCTGGTCTCTTTTGGCTTCAATCTCCTGCTCTGCTCAGTGACATGGAATGAGCATTCCCCTCTCCTCCCCTGCCCTCCCCTGCCCTACCTGGTCCTTCCCTCTCCTTTCTTTCCTTCTTCTCTCC
>PVHP010027645.1:0-14277 GCA_004024765.1 Zapus hudsonius | reverse complement strand
TCCAGAAGGATCCAGCACACCTGGGTGCAGCTCCTGAAGGGACTGGACTTGAACTTGTGCACCTGAGGAACTCCAGCTCTGTGGCAGCTGCTGCAGACAGCAGGGCGAACAGGCATCAGGATTAATATCTTCTCTAGGCCTTCCTGTCTAACTGCCTCTTCTTTTTTTTTTTCTTAAAGATATTTAACATTCACTGCAATTTTTCCCCCAATAGAACTTATGGCATTCTAGATGTATATGAGGTAAGAAAATCAATATCCGAAGTAGAACATCTGAAATAATTGGCTCTAGTAACAAATGTCTCTTATAATTAAAAATGTTGAATGTTTAAAAAACTCTTATAACATTTTAAGTACCTAAAATGTGTCTAACAGTTAAAAAACAATTTATTTTTCTATATAAATTGTTCACAAATTTTTTGCTATTTTATATTATACTATGCATTTTTTGTTTTTATTAACATATCCCTAGTTGGTATTAACTCTATACAGTACAATCAAATAGAAATTATTCAGAGAAGACACAAGACTGCCAACAATAAAAATATTGGGATGGGCTGGAGAGATGGCTTGGCGGTTAAGGCACTTGCCTCCAGTGCCTAAGGGCCCGGGTTCAATTCCCCAGGTCCCATATAAGCCAGACCGACAAGGTGGTGGCCCCTGGTGCACTCTCTCTCTCTCTCTCTCTCTCTCTCTCTGCTTGAAAATGAATAAATACAAAATTTAAAAAATATATTGTGATGACTGGATTCGTCACAGTTTTTCCCCAGTAGTCATCATAGAAAATAGTAAAGGTATTTACTATCTAATCCCAGTGATATTCTGGAGTAGAGACTTGAAGGCAGGGCTGAGGCTAGGCAGGGTCAGGCCTGTGAAAGCTCCCTGGCCCGGAGAACCCGGCTGAGTACTAGGCTATTCATGGTCCCCTGTCACAAGGACTGATCCAGTTGACCCATGGAGGAGGATATCCAGCTGATTGGGGATGGGGAGGGGGGGCACTGGGGATAACAACTCATTGTTTGCCCACTAAATAATGTAACTCATTATGGACAATAAATATATATTAAAAAAAAAAGCTCCCTGGCCCACCTCTGGCATGCTACAAGCCATGCCCTCCTGGTCTTGAACTGCCTCTTCTTAATGCTACCTATCTCCCCTTTAACACTAAAAAAAATTAAATATAAAGAGGAGGAGCCAGGCATGGTGGTACATGCCTTTAATCTCAGCATTTAGGAGGCAGATGTAGGAGGATCAAAGTGAGTTTGAGGCCAGTCTGGGACTACAGAATGAGTTCCAGGTTAGCCTGGGCTAGAGTGAGACTCTACCTGGAAAAGAAAAAACAAAAAAGATGCAGTGAAGCTGGGCATGGTGGTGCTGTTAGTCTTAGCACCTGGGAGGCTAAAACAGTAGCATCATCTTGGGTTCAAAGCCAGCCTGGGGCTGCAGAGTGAGCACCTGGTATCTGGGCTATACTGAGGCCCTCCCTTGAAAAAAACAATAAAGTAGTGAAATTAAAGTAGGTTCTCGTGAAACACACAAACACACCTCAAAAAACCATTAAGGTGGTAGAGGCAAGGTAATAAGTTTAAGGTCATCTTTAACTTCTTAGCAAGTTTGAGGCCAATTTGGACTATGTGAGATCATTCTCAAGAAAAAAAAAAGTGGTCTTAAAAAATAATTTACTTGAGAGAGAAAAACAGGCAGAAAAAGGCAGAGAGTAAAGTAGTATGGTTGCACCAGGGCCTCCTGCCACTGAAAACGAACTCTATATGCATGTGCCACTTTGTGCATCTGGCTGAGGAATCAAACCCGGGCTGTCAGGCTTTGCAAGCAAGGGTCTTTAACTGCTGAGCCATCTCTCCAGACCCCCAAAATGTTTTTGAAAAAAAGACATCAAACTGGGGATTGGGAATGTATCAGTGATAAGGTGCTTTTGTAACATGAGAGAATTCCTGGTTTCACTTCTAGCAGGGTAAAACAAAACAAAACAAACCAACCCTTAGGAAATGAAAGGACTGATTGTTTCCTACACATAGAGCCAAGTAGCAATTTAAAATGAACCCTTTGCATGAATTCAATTGATCTTATCAACCCAGGTTCCCTTTGCAAAGTAGCCAATCTGCAGTAGCCACTCAGCCATTCAGAGATGAACTCCTCTAAAGCTAGACAAAGTATCAGGCAGTCAAAAACAGTTTAACTCAAGTAATCAGGCTTTATGAAAACATTGTCAGCCCATTTATGCCTCTATTGACCTTATACTCCTGGTCCAAGTACTTCCTTCAAACCATGAGTCTTACTATCTGCTCTGCTCAGGAACTCTGTCTGACCAGCATACGTCTATATTGTCATAAACAAACAATTTTGTGTTTGTATTACTAGCTGGTGGTTTTGAGAGGGATTAGGAATAAAGCAACACCCATTTTTTTTTTAGGCAGGAAATCAGGGTTACAGCCCCCCCCCAAAAAAATAAGCATATTATCTTTAAGGTCTGACAGAGCTGATGAACACAGAGATTTTATATCAATCTGGAGGGCAGAGGCCAGAACTGAAATACAAAAGGCCCCGATTTATGCTGACTTCCCAGGAGGTCTGATGGCCTCTACCAACTAACCAATTCTTTGTCTAACTCATCAGCCAATCAGGAGCCCCATACATATATTCAGAAGAACCAACCCAATCCACCATCTCCAAGGGTATCAAATGCTCAATCCGATGAGCATGGTGGCAATGTCTTTAATCCCAACACTAGGCAGGTTGAGGTAGGAGGATCGCATGACTTCAAAACCAGTGTGGATTACAGAGTTCCAGATCAGCCTAGACTAGAGTGAAACCCTATCTCAAAAATAAATAAGAAAGAAAGAAGATAAAAAATTTTAAAATGTCCAAACCAAGAGGCAGACAGGAAGAGTGAGTATGGGTGCACCAGGGCCTCCTGCCATTACAAATGAACTCCAGATGCATGTGTCACTTTGGGTATTGGGGAATTGAACTCAGGTAGTCAGGCTTTGTAAGCAAGTGTCTTTAACCGATGAGCCGCTAATCTCTCTAGCCCAGGAACTCTTCTGCTTTGCTTTCCCTTGCTGTTCTAATAAACCTTGTTTAACTTACTCATCTGCCATGTCTGCACTCATCATTCTTTGCTGGTGGCAAGACAACACACTCAGCCACTATCTTGGGGAGTGTCAGTGATCACAGAGTGTCTGAAGCAAAGCTTGGCCAGAGTCTCATTACTCTTTGATCATTCTAGAAGCTCCACCACGGTTGTTTGGAAGAGTTGCTGACCAAAAGTTCATTTCCTGGGCTCCTATGTCCCAACTTGATTGGTTCACCAGATCACCTGTCAGATAAATGAGCTAAATTTCAACCTTCTTAGCTTTGTTTTCTTTGGCTTCTTATTTCTGCACTTGTTCTTTTACACTAGGCTTTGTAACTAGCCTAACCTGGCATCATGTCATCAGGCATAGGGTGTTGTGCATGAACTTTGGTCTGAAGAAACACTAGGTGTGAGTAGTGCTTATTTATTTATTTACCTTTGTGTTTAAAATTTTTTTTTTCTTGGTAGAGTCTCCAGCTCAGGCTGACCTGGAACTTACTCTCTAGCACCAGGCTGACCTTGAACTCATGGCGATCCTCTACCTCAGCCTCCCAGTGCTGGGACTAAAGGCATGCACCACCACTGCCACCACTCCCAGATTTAAAAAGAAAGAGAATATAGGCACTTCAGGAACTTTGGCCACTACATATGAGCTCCAGATGCATGTGCCATTTTGCACATTTGGCTTTACCTGGTTGCTGGGGAATAAAACCCTGTTGGGCAGACTTCTCAAGCAAGTGCCTCTATATTTGAGAGAGCTCCAGGTCCTCTTGCCCCTAAAAAAAACAACCCAGGCCCATGTGCTTCTTTGTGGAGCTGGCTTTACATGGGTATTGGGGAAATTGAACTCTGGCTGGCAGGCTTTGGAATCAAGCACCTTTAACCATGAGCTATCTCCTCAGCCCTATCTTTGTGTTTATGATGGTGGTGTGTTCTCTGTGTGTTTTCCAGTCTCTACTCTCCCATCCAAGCACTAACCAGGCCTGTCCCTGCTCAGCTACTGAGATCAGATGAGGTCAGGTGCGTTCAGACTGGTATGGCCATAGACAAAGGGCCTTTACTCTCTGTTTGACCAGGCTAGTTGACTTACATGTATCCTCCTACCTCAGCTGCCTTTTGTTTGTTTAGGAAGAGTCTCACTGTAGTCCAAGCCTTCCTGGAATTCAATCTGTAGCCCAGTGTCGTAGTTAGCCACATACTGCTGGGATGAATCTCCAAGCCAGGCACTGTTATGAGAAGAAAGGTTTTATTGAAGCTGCAGACCCAGGGGAAGTTCCATAACTCAGACAATAAACTAAACTAATAATGAATCAACATAATAAAATCCTAACTTCCATACAGTAAGCTCCCGAGGATGCTGTGGGCACCACCTGGTAAGAGGGGCCATGAATAGAATGGGAGGAAGCCTAACCCCATGAAAAATTACTCAGGCTTGCATCTTCCTGTCCCAGTCATTTGTTACTTCCCAAACTGAGCTGTTGATCAAAGAGACAGCAAGGTCCCCAAAACAAGATAGGCTTTTCTCAAAACTCTTGAATACCTGCCCAGGCCTAAGATAAGACCCTATTGTGAAGAAACCACAGAGTGTTATAAAAAAAACACCGAGAGATCCTGCTAGATCCAGAATGATAACCAGCTCCCAGATGGTAGCATGTGTAGCACTGGAAGGTGTTGCATGAGTTGCCAGGGGAAATTGGTCAATGATATTTGGAGAAAGCAGAGACTACTGATATGCAATATAGACATTTGTCACAAGAATGATGAACACACTGCTACATGGGAGAGACTCATGGTGATCCTCCTACCTCTGCCTCCCAAGTGTTGGGATTAAAGGCATGCGCCACCACGCCTGGCTCAAAAAACAGTTTTTAAAAAAACATTTTTATTTATTTACAAGCAGAGAAAGATAGAAGAGACACAGAAAGAATAGGCATGGCAGGGCCTTCAGCTGCTGCATAGGAACTTCAGACACATGGGCCACTTGTGCATCTGGCTTTATGTGGGTACTGGGGAATTGAACCCGGGTTGTTAGGCTTTTCAGGCAAGCACCTTAATGGCTGAGCTATCTCTCCAGCTCCCAAATAATAGTTTTTATCATGGTATTTTCATACTGTATATATTGTACTTTGATCATATTTAGTCCTCATTATTCTTTCTTTCTCTCTCTTTCCTTCCTTCCTTCCTCCCTCCCTTCCTTCCTTCCTCCCTCTCTCTCTTTTCTTTTCTTTTCTTTTCTTTTCTTTTCTTTTCTTTTCTTTTCTTTTCTTTTCTTTCCTTTCTTTCTTTCTTTCTTTCTTTCTTTCTTTCTTTCTTTCTTTCTTTCTTTCTTTCTTTCTTTCTTTCTTTCTTTCTTTCTTTTGAGGCAGCATCTTACTGAGAGGCCATAAGAAGGTCTATAAAACTACATAATTTCTCTAACCTTAGACTAACACCTGGTGTTTGGCCTTGGGCTATAATGGCTATAAATAACACAATGGTAGTTTCCTCTGATTCAGTAACTAAAAAAGAAACAGTGGGCTGGAGAGATGGCTCAGTGGTTAAGGCACTTGCCTCCAGTGCCTAAGGCCCTGGGTTCAATTCCCTAGGACCCACATAAACCAGACCCACAAGGTGGTGGCCCTGATGCGCTCTCTCTCTCTCTCTCTCTCTCTCTCTCTCTCTGCCTCTCTCTGCTTGAAAATGAATAAATAAAATATTATTTAAAAAAAAGAAACAGTTACAATCAGAGGATATTTGACTGGAGAAGACACAAAGATCAGGCATTCTTATCAGGGATACACATAAGCAGATAAGGAACTAATCACTCCAAAGCATGTCAACCTCATGATGTAATTCCAATCCCCCCCCCCACAATCTTGTGATTTCATGCTTTAAAATGAGCCTGTGAGTTCCATTCAGGGTCTCCTTCTTGCTAGAAGGTGGACCCCTGCATGCAGGTTTGCTCTCTTGAGAAATAAACGCTCTTGCTCTTGTATACGTGAGTGGTGGTCTTCATTGGGGCTATTTGTAGACCTTAACATTTGGGGGCTCACCCAGGAGTGCCCCCTGAGGCACCCACCACATTCAACGCTTCAAAACCTCCAGCTGGCAGGTGAGAGCTCTCTTGTCAAGTTTGTTGGTCTGTATCTGTTCAAGGTTTTTCTGAATTTTCTAGGGATCGAACCAAATTTGGAGACCTGGATGACCAGGCTGATGAGTTATTGGCACCCCTGCCACAAGGTGATGACTCCTGACCTCCAATGGATCCCATAACCAATGGGAAAGGCCCTCTGCTTTGGGGGGATGCTCTCCCATCTGTGTCAGAACTGGAGTCAAGCAGGTTGTTGTCAGGTGACCAACCGGAGAGGCCAGGAGAGGCCGTAGCTCCATGTTTTTGTCCATCCATTTGGAATTACTGACGGCTTGGTAATTTCAATTTCATCTCTCGAGAGTTTTTTTTACTGCAGTTGCATTTCAAATCTGTGCCGGCGCCATACGCTCAGAGTGTTGTTCTCTGTGTGTCTGTCTCTTACTGTGGCTATTTCTGTGTGTGTGGATTGTTGTATTGGGAAATGGGACAAAAAGTTTCAACTCCGCTAACCATAATGCTTGACCACTTCCAGGATTTCAAGAAACAGGCAGCTGGTTTAGGACTGGTGGTCCATCGAGGCAAACTCCTTATTTTTCCAGGAATGAATGGCTGAACTTCAATGAAGAATGGCCAGAGGAAGGGACATTTGACTCCCTTACTGTTTATCGGGCCAAAAAACGTGATATATGGGACACCCAGTCACCTAGACCAGGTAACACCTGGCAGGCCCTACTAGAACACCCCCTAAATGGTTAATGGTTAAAGCCTTTTCTCCCACTTAACCAATCTGTCCTTGCAGTGACTGAGGTAAAAGAGCCACCAAAGAAAAAGGAGATAATGCCATCAGCACCCATCTACCCAGTTCTTCCCCCATCAGAAAACCTAGATGAAAAGCTGCTGACAGCTCCTCTTTCTTACTCACAGGGCCAACAAGGAGGAAATGGAGAGCCCATTCTTAGCCCTCCCCCCCCACGGGCTCGAACCCGCAGGGAAGAACCCGCAGGGAAGAATTGCCAGTCGCAGAATCCTCAATGCTCCCACTGTGAGAAGTGGGACCCCCTGATAACCAAGGAGGCAACAGCTAGTCCACTGGCCATTTTCGACCAGTGATTTATATAATTGGAAATTACAAAACCCCCCATTCTCTGAAAAACCTGCTAAACTCCTTGATTTGTTAGATTCTCTTTACCTATCAACCTACCTGGGATGATTGTCACCAGTTAGTGCAGGTTCTCTTCACTATGGAGGAGAGAGAAAGAATCATTTAAGGGCTGGAGAGATGGCTCAGCGGTTAAGGCACTTGCCTCCAGTGCCTAAGGCCCCGGGTTCAATTCCCCAGGTCCCACATAAGCCAGACCTACAAGGTGGTGGCCCTACTGTGCTCTCTCTCGTGCTCTCTCTCGTGCTCTCTCTCTCTCTCTCTCTCTCTCTCTCTCTCTCTCTCCATCTCTGCTTGAAAATAAATAAAGAAAAAAGAAAATGAATAAATAAAAATATTTAAAAAAAAGAATCATTTAAGAGGCTCAAAAACTTGTTCCAGACCCAGATGGGAGACCCACTACCCTTGAGCCTGTTATTAACAGCTGGTTTCCCTTAACCCAGCCTGACTGGGACTTCAACATGGAAGAAGGTAAGGAGAGATTGAAAGTCTACTGCCAGGTTCTGATGAGGGGGTCTCTGAGCCATTGCACAGCAGCCTACAAATTTATCCAAGGTTAGTCAAGTTCAATAGGGACAGGTAGAAAGGATGAATCAGACATTAAAGGAGCCCTTGAAACTGGCAGTGACTGGGTGTCTCTCCTCCCCTTTGCTCTTTTTAGAGGTAGAAGCTCCCCCGATACTTGAGGATTAACCCCCTTTGAAATTATGTATGCTAGACCCCCACCTCTCCTGCCTAACTTAAAGGCAGAAGTGCTTGCTGAATTTGATAAACACCAGTTTCTTTCCTCCCTACAAGCTTTGTACCAGGTCCAGCAATAACTCAGGCATCAATTGCGAGCAGTATATGAAAAGGACCCTCCAACTGAGCCACATGAGTTCCAGCCTGGGGACCTGATCATCATACAGCGATATCAGAAAGAGACTCTGGAACCCGGCTGGAAAGTACCCTACACCATCATCCTGACCATCCCGATAGCTGTAAAGGTGGATGGAGTCCCTGCCTGGATTCATCACATCCATGTGAAACCTGCAAACATCTGCCTGGATCCTGACGGCTCCAACCCCCTGACAGCACCAAGCGACAGGCCTACAGAACCAGATCAAGACACAGGAAAATGGAGGGTACAACAGACAGATGACCCAACCAAGATAAGACTGGTCAAAGACCAGATAAGTTAATTCTGGGGACAAAAATGCTTTTAACTCTAATGATTATTTTTATACATGGAATACATACATGCAGGGGGTATTCTAACCCATATCAACCCCATAAACTGACTTGGCAAATAATGGATATGTCCACAGGGGATATTATTAGTCAGGTGTCCAAAGAGGATCCTCCCAATACCTGGTTCCCAGAATTAGGATTTGACCTCAGTGCACTGTTCCCGGATCAGGGGCATTGGGACCTACGTCAAAACTATTTTTATGTATGCCCTCTGAAGCTTACCAGACTTAATAATCAGAAATGGAAAAAGCAATGTGGGGGAGCCACAGATTATTTTTGTAGATCTTGGAGTTGTGTGAGTACGGGGGACCTATATTGGACAGCCCTCATACAAGATGATCTCATTCAGCTGATTTGGAATGACACGCCAAACATACTACATCATGGCTGAGGCACCTTGATGTGTCCCAGTAGCACAAGTTGTAACCTCCTGAAATTAGTCTTTACAGATAACAGAAGAAAGGACACCACTTGGGAAGTTGGAAAAATTTGGAGGCTGAGGCTTACTGAATCTAACCACCTGGGGCGCTATTTACCGTAATCTTAAAGAAGGAGACCCCTGCTTTCTTACAACTGACAGGGATAGGCCCTAACCCAGTTTTGGTTCCTCCCAAATTCCCCAAACTCCAGTTTCAGAGGGTCCTCCCCCAAACCCTCAAACTCCAATTTCAGAAAAAACACTACCCTGACTACTACAGGAACAGTCTCCCTATCCCAGAAACCCATTGATACCCTACAACATCCTATCTGGACATTGGTTACTACTACCTTTGAAGTACTCAATGCTTCAAAACCAGATTTAACTAAAGAATGTTGGCTTTCTTTAAATGCCCAACCACCCTTCTATGTAGCAGTGGCCATACAGGGTAATTATTCATCAATTAAGCATGGGCACTGCCATTGGGGGAAATCAGGTAAAATTTCCCTTCAGCAAGTATCCGGAACAGGAACGTAGGAACGTGCACTTTGTCTCCAGGTGCCCAGGCCCCTGTGGGTCTTTGTAACCAGACTTTTAACCCTCAGAATGACACCTATTATTCAACTGAATCTGGTTGGTGGGCCTGCGCTACTGGATTAACCACTTGCATCCATGGAACTGTCCTTAATTCAGCAAAAGGGTTTTGTGTAATGGTACAGTTGTTCCCTAGAATGACTTACTATGAAGAAACCCAAATGGAAGTAGCTCTCTCTCCCCTGCCTTCCTCTAGAGCCAAGAGAGGCATCGGGATGGCGGCAGTCCTATTGTCTTCCTTAGGAGGCATAGGTATAGCTGGGGCAACAGGGGTTGGTACATCTGCTTTAATCCTTCAAGACAGGAATTACAGAATGCTCCAGATAGCCATTGATGCAGACCTTAAGAGTCTAGAACAATTTATTACTAAACTAGAGGAATCCTTAAACTCCCTGGCAGAAGTAATCCTACAAAATAGGAGAGGATTAGATCTTCTTTTTATGCAACAAGGAGGCCTACGCATGGCCTTAGGAGAAGAATGTTGTTTTTATGTTAACCACTCTGGGATGATCAGAAATTCTATGGCCCTACTTAGAAAATGCCTCAAAGATAGAGAAAGATGTGGGTGGTATGAACAACTCTTCAACTGGTCCCAATGGCTAACCACCTTACTCTCAGCACTGGCCGGACCTTTAATTTTGCTACTCTTAATGCTGACCACTGGGCCATGTATTGTCAACCGCTTGATTGCCTTTATTAGGGAAAGAATCAATACTGTGCAACTTATGTGTCTGAGATCTCACCATCACCCTTTGGTCCCAACCCTGAGACATAGAACATCTCCAGGATTTTAGATGACCATAACTCAAAAGGGGGGGAGGGGGAAGAGGCCATGAAGAAGGTCTATAAAACTATTATAATTTCTCTAACCTTAGACTAACACCTGGTGTATGGCCTCAGGCCATAATGGCTATAAAGAGCACAATGGACATTTCCTCTGATTCAGTAACTAAAAAAGAAACAGCTACAATCTGATGATATTTGAGGGAAAAATAACAGGAATTTCCTTTGAATCAGTAATTAAAAAAGAAACAGTTACAATCAGTGGATGTTTGACCGGAGAAGACACAAAATTTGGCCTTCTGGCTATATTATCAGAGATACACATAAGCAGATAAGACAATAAGGAACCAATCATTCCAAAGCACGTCAACCTCATGATGTAATTCTAATCCCCCCACCCACCTTGTGATTTCATGCTTTAGAAGGAGCCTGTGAGTTCCGTTTAGGGTCTCCTTCTTGCTACAAGGTGGACCCCTGCATGCTAGTTTGCTGTCTCCAGAAATAGATGCTCTTGCTCTTGCATATGTGAGTGGTGGTCTTCACTGGGGCAATTTGTGGACCTTAGCATTATTCCCTCCCAGGCTCACTCCGGAAGTCACTCTGTCGATCCAGGCTGGACTCAGACTCATGGCAAAACTTCCTACCTCAGCCTCCTGAGTACTGGGATTAAAGGTGTTCACCACCACGCACGGCTTCTCATCACTCTTGTCCCCCTTCCCACTTCTGTTGATCCCATCCTTCTTCTTCCCTTTCTGTTTTCATGTTTCTCTCTTTTTCTTTCTTCTTAAAGATTTCTTTAGTGTGTGTGTGTATTCCTGTGTTTGTGTGTGTGAATGTGGATGCATCGTGCCATGCTGCACATGTGAAGGCCAGAAAACAACCTCTCTTTACATCTCCTTCAGAGGCAAGGTTTCCCATTGGTCACTGTTCCATTTTTCACTCCTTTCATGAATTTTAGGGAGAATCCCCAAACCGCACCACAGCTTTTGGCTCTTTCAAGGGGTCTGGGCTTCCAAACTCAAGTAATCAGTGTTGTGCAGCTGGTGCTTTATCCACAGAGTCATCTCTCTAGCACCCCTCCCCCAATGTTCTCTTACATCTATATTCTGCATATTAGAAAACAACTTGCAAAATTTTTCTGAGTCTGGCTTCATAAAACATGAAGATCTCTGGTTCCATCCATTTTTTCCTGCAAGTATGATTTCATTCTTCCATTGTGGGGAGTAAAGAGAGAGCTAAGTAGTAGAGTGCGTGCCGAGCATGCACAAGGCCCTGGGTTCAATCCCCAGTTACCCTCTCCCTGAAAAACTCCTTTGACTCCCTGTGTAGCTCGGGGGGGTGGCACATGCCTTTAATTCCAGTACTATGGAGATAGGATGATTGCTGTGAGTTTGAGGCCACCCTGAGACTACATAGTGAATTTCAGGTCAGCCTCCTGGGATGATCCTACCTTGAAAAGCCAAAACCAAACCAAACTAAAAACCTTCCTTTGTGTATCTACAGCACATTTTCTTTATTCATCCAATGGTCAGCCCTTAGGCTGACTTCCTAACTTGGTTATTGTGAATTGTGCTGTGATAAACACAGGTGTGTGGTATCTCTATTGTATGCTGATTCTGTTCCTTCAGCTAACTGTCCAGCAATGGGATAGCTGGATCATATGGGGAGTTCTATTTTTCTTTTCTTTTCTTTTTTTTTTTTGAGGTAAAGGGGCACTCTAGCCCAGGTTAACCTGGAATTGTTTAAGATAGAGCTCGCATCTTGAGTCTCCAGTGGCAAGAGCCCTGCTAGGGATGCGGATTCACTTAGTGACTGAGAGTCACTGGGGACAGATCTTATAGTCCAGCCCTACTAGGTGTAAAGAGCTGGTTTGAGCTCTGGCTATTCCTCTTTGCTGGCTGTTGGTGCTTGCTGCATGTGGCAATTATTTCTCTTGGCTATGGATCTGTGGAAGTGAGCCAGCTTCTTCTACCATGATGATGCTTCCCCTCAATTCTGTAACTCTGAAATAAATCCTTTCCTCCCATAAGCTGCTTCTGGCTGGGTACTTGTCCCAGCAATGAGGAAGTAACTGAAACAATAGCCATCTTTCCCACTCTGCTAGGCAGAGGTCTAAGGGTTACACAGGTCTGTTGGAAATATGCTCTGTTGAAGACAAACTACTGGGCTGGAGAGATTGCTCAGTGGTTAAGGCACTTGCCTCTAGTGCCTAAGGCCCCGGGTTCAATTCCCCAGTACCCATATAAACCAGACCCACAAGTGCGGCGAGCTCCTCGACCAGCGAGGAAGAACAACCATGACTCGAAGATCCTTCTCAAATCACACTTTTAATGGAGAGCCTTTTGATTGAAGGGGGGGCAGGAAGCGAGGGACCCCGAACGCTAAGAGTCAGCTGCTTTTATAGGGAAAAGGGACACTGATCGTCCCATGATTGCCTGACTCCTGCTTGCCACCTCCAGGCGCCACGGGATTGGCTAGGGACAGTTATATTCTCAAAGCATTGTCTAAGGTGGAGTTGTTTCCAGGCTCCCTGCAGTTCCCCCTTTTAGTTTATGTTGGCAACAGCATCTCATACCCAGAATAACAGCACTATGCCAGGCCACAAGTTTTTATCCAATCTGGTCCCCACCTCATGATGTGTTGACTGATTGAGGATGTATTACATGTGACTATTGTCTACACACCTTCCCATGTGCAATGGACTACACAGTCCCAGGAGTGCAAAGGCTGTGTAGGACAACAGGGCTATTGTCTACATACCTTCCTGCGTGCAATGGATTAACCAATCCGGCAGGTGCAAAGGCTATGTGAACATCATGAGCTTTTTAGGGCAGAGAGCCATACCTGAGGGGGGGAGCCACACTCCAAAGCGGCCAATGCTTGTGATATTACTATTTTGTCCCTTTTGGTTTGGGCACACAGGCGACAGACCAACCATAGGCACAACACGCATCCTCCCAGGCATCACACCAGAAACATCCCTATCCCCGCCCACTCCTTAAACAGGGAGAAAGTAGAAGCAATCTAGGGCGTCAGTCCATTTGCCAGGCTAAGGTTCATGCGCGTCGAGTTAATCAGGACCATCGCATGCCGGAGTTCTTCTAGGGTAGCATCAAACTCCTCTGACCAATTTCAACGAATAAAAATGGGGGATAAAGACACACTGGGGCAGGAGAGTAGCTAGAATTTTTCAAATGTTCCATCACCTTCAATATGCCCCCAGTTTGATTTCCGGGGTGCCATTTAGCTACAGCAGCGGCTTCTGTGGGGGCAGGGCGTCATTCTGGCTGCATAGATTTGGGAGCAGCTGCTTCAAGTCCTGTCGTTTGTAAAGATAACTGCACTCTGGACCTTTAGAAGACATGGGAGGCAGCTTGCATCCTCAAGAGTCCCCACATTCCTGTAAAGAAGCACAAATATCTTGCTTTGCAGGTATCCGCAAGTGATTATTCATGTGGGGCAGGTCTCCCCAATGGCAAAGACATAGCCAAATCCTCTCCCAGGTCCTTGGCAACCTTGTGTGGGGGTCTCACTCCTAAACTTATATAATTCCCCCCTCTCTTGAGGATACCCCAATTGCTGTTGGGACATGGGGACGAAGAAATCTCTCTCTCTTGTCTATATCCTGCTGAATAGGGCACGAAGTTAAGGCAACTGGGGGTATTCCTCAGAGAGGGGAGGGTCCCTATCTAAGGCCCAAGAGAGAGACCCATTAGCCATATTACACATTACCAAGATTTTGTCCTGTCTCACATTGTGAGGCAGGAGGTAGGGTGACTCCCCCAGACGTGGGGAGTTTTCCATATAGGGTGTCCAGTTCACCGTCAGGTTGCTCTCCACTGTGGAAACTCAGATCCATCCCCAGAATTGTTCACTGAATGGCATCATAGCATCTGATATGGTCTGAGATGGTTCCTGTATGGCTTGCAA
>PVHP010027644.1:0-23833 GCA_004024765.1 Zapus hudsonius | reverse complement strand
ATCCCTGATCAGTTGTATATCCTCCTCCGTGGGCTGTCTGTATTAGTCCTTGTGGCAAGGGATCCTGTATATCTTAGTACTCATCCCGGTCTTCCTGGCCCAAGTGTGTTGTTACTGATGGGTGCCATGCCTCCAGACAGTCTCCCCCACAATCTCTCACAATCTTTCCGCCCCCTCTTCCGCTCAGTTAGTTCCCTGAGTCGTGGTGGGTGCAGAAACGTTTTAGAAACAGAATAAAAGAGCTTTGCTGAACAATTACTTCAGCAAAAAGAAAATGGACTCCATAAGAGAGAGATGGTCTATGAGAAGCAATAGTAATAATAATAATAATAATAATAATAATAATAATAATAATAAATAAAATCGCCAATATGGATAAACTTAAAGAACTGAAGACATAGGGGCTGGGGAGATAAAGTAAGGTGCTTGCTTTGCAAGCATGAAGACCCGAGTGCAGTCCCCAGAACCCATGTGAACACCAAAGCTGGGTGTGGTGGTGGTATGTGCTTACAATTCCAGTGCTAGGAAGGCAGAGACAGGCAGGCCATTGGGCTGACTGGCCAGCTAGTCTGGGTGAGTTCTCAAAACAATGATACCTGAGGAATGATACCCAAGGTTGTTCTCTGGTGGGCTCCAATGTATGAATGTATACACATATGCATGTGCACCTGAACACACACACACACACACACACACACACACACACACACACACACACACACACTGAGACATCATCCTTGCCCTTAGAGAATTTATAACAGTGCTGAGAAGGGGTAGTCATTGTACACAGTAAACAGGTGTCTTGGAAATAATTGTTGGGAATGTTGGGTTCTAGTTGGCAATTTGTGTGTGTGTGTGTGTGTGTGTGTGTGTGTGTGCGCGTGCATGCCTGTTGTGTGTCTGTGCAACTTCAAGAAAACCTTCAGAACTCTCTGGTATTCAACTTCCTCATCCACCAAAGGAGTTATATCTAGATTAGTGGTTTTCAGACTTGTTTTAATTTGTTTGAACTTGTTTTTTAACACATTATAAGAAAAAAGCATTTTACATCTTGATACAGTTCATTCACCTGAACCTATATAAATAGACAAGTTTATCAAAATTATGCTTTCACCTTTCTCTGTACAATGAGCTCTGACCTTTCCTGTTTTAGTTCTTTTATAAATTTGTTGAGACTTTATTGAAAGAGACATACTGAAGAATATTTTGAGTCTCCCAATATGTAATTAATTCTTATATTTTTCTTGAGACAGAGTCTTGCTACTTAGCCCAGACTGACCTTAAACTCATAATCCTCCTGCTTTTGCCTCCCAAGTGCCAGGATTACAGACAGGCCTTGAATGTAATTAATTCATACATTATCTCTAGGTAATCGGTACTCAAACTTAATTATAAATTAGAGTCTCTTGTTTTGTTTTGGTTATTGGCACTTGGGTCCCACCACAAAGATACGAGTTTAATTGATGTGGAGGAAGAAGAAGATCAGGGTTTTGAAAAGTATTCCACTCCACTGGGGGTGGGAGCCTAGGAGAAGTGCCGCTGGTGGAGACTCCTGTGAGCCTGAGGCACCTCTTCAGCTGCAAATAGCTTAGGCCAATTATTATTTATTTAGTTAGTGGTTTCCACAGCCATTGCAGAAAACTCTTCTGAGGCATGTAAGGCAATTTTCCAATTATTTCAATCAGAGAAGAGTCCTTCCTCCTGTCTTAGTTCCCTGCGAGTCCTCTTTTTGAACGTTGGGTCCTCTACTCAGTACTTCCTTGGGAACTTTAAAGAATCAACAATCAACTTTATGTCCTATATCTGAACTTGGCCCTATCTACAACTAGTTCCGTTCCATGGACTTTTACACATGTCCAAATCACTGAAAGAACTTCCTCCATCCTACCTGGAGTAGTCACCACCTCTTAGCTGTGACAAAACACCCAACCAAAAGCACCTGGCAGGAGAGGGTTTATTTTGGCTTACAGCCTCAAGGAGAATTTTCATTGTGACATGGCAGAGCAGAAAGCTGGGCATCACATCTTATCAGCTGGGAGGTAGTTTGTGGTGGAAGCAATATTAGGTCTAACTTTCCTTGTTGTTGGAAATTGAGAATCAGAGAACTTGAGACACTTGCCAGTGCCATGTCATTTTAAGTGACACAGCAGAAATGCAGGTCAGGGGCTGCGACTAGAACCTGGTCACCAGACTCCTGGCTGCATTCCTCCCACAGTGTGATCCATTCCCAAACCACACTCAGTTCCCATTGTGCTGTGGGAAAGTCTATGTAGAGACAAGACTTAGTAAGATGACCAAGCTGATGTGTCCTTAGGTAGGAGTAGAATCCAGATTAATAGGATATGTCAGAGGTCTGAAATGTTTAAAAAATTGCGAACTGTTTCTTCTTTAAATTTGATGGCTGCCAATTTATTTATAGGATTTAGAATCTAAAATATAGACTAAAAACTAAAGGTTCTTTTAAAATATTTTTATTTATAGCAGAGAGAAAGAGAGAGAGGGGGTGCTAGGGCCTCCATCTCTATGCATCTCTCTATGCATCTGGCTGTAAGTGGGAACTGGGGAATCAAACTCAGGTCATTAGGTTTTGCAGGCAAGTGCCTTAACCGCTGAGTCATCTCTCCAGCTCTAAAGGTTCCTTAAAAATTCTTAGAAGGTCAAAACATTCCTTTGAGTTTTTGCAAAAGCTCTTGCAATGTGCTCTTAGCAGGAACCATGGAAAAAGGAAGTTTTAGCTCCATCCTGGGACCAGAGCGGGCATTCCTGGACTTGGACTTAATATGTAGTTTTAGCTAATGTTGCTACTTTTCTTTCTTTTTTTTTTTTTTTGGTGGGGGGAGGTTGAGGTAGGGTCTCGCTGTAGCCCAGGCTGACCTGGAACCCGTGTAGTCCCTCGAAGGATACTGCATGTTAACGCACAGTGTCTGCTACACTAGGTCAGCACTAGTCCATTGAATGTGCTAAAAGATCTGTGAACTATTCGATGTCCCTTATGAATGCTCTTCCCATCCCTGAAGTGGCACTTCCGTGGACACCTTCGTCTTCAGACTGAATACATCTCTAGGTTCATTAGTGACCACAGCACAGCGGAAGCAAGGGGAGAAAAGGAAACTAACATGTATTTTCCGGTTTTCATGAAGTTTTGCATCATCTCATTAACCCTTTTCAGGTACCATGAGCTCTGTAAGCTGAAGTCACAACAGATCCTTATTTAGTTGATGGAAAAGCTAGGTTTATATGGCTTGCACCATGAACTCTTTTAATATCAATCATCTTCCTTAAAATTGTCAGAAAAGGACCCAATTTTGAGCTTTATATTTATTTTTCACTTAGTCTGTGGCAGACTCCAATTAAACATAGTTGTACATTTTTTCAAATCAGAGAAGGTGTCTGTTAAGAGCAGACATACCTTCTGCTGTGTCACACAAAGAGACATTTATTAGACGCAGCCATTAGCAAGGCAGGCGCCAAGCAGTGCACAGCTCTGTTCTGTGAGCTCTCCTCATAGATGCTCTGACCCTGCTCTGTATGACGCTGCTCATTTGGTGCAGACAGACTCATTACAAGGCAGGAAGCTGTGCAATCAGCGGTCCTCCCCCTAATCCAAACCATTGTTAGATATGGATCCAAATGTGAATTAAACCTCAGGGGCACCTTGCAAGTTTCTGCCTTGTTATCGTCTTACCTTGTTCATAAAATACAGTGTTTTTCTGTTGTCTTAACAGTTAATGTGTCCTGGGCTTCTTCAGTACCTTCAGTGAGATAGAATTTCTAATATGCATTCTACTAACAAGGCCCTCTTTTCACCAATAATGTCGGAATCCATTCTGCTAATTGGCGAGCTTTGGGCTCTTGATGCTGACTCGAATAGGAGAAGAATTTGTGGGATTCATGCTTCCTCCAGCGTGGCTCTTCATGTACAGTGCTGGCAGAGGTTCATGTGGGGAAAATCTGGAGCCTTCCCCAACCCCAGCCATTAGCTGGGGTAGGGGTAGGCCTTACCTTCCTAAGGCCGGATTCAGAAGTCCTTTTGCTGGCCTGCCACGTGGGGAAGAGAGGGTTTTTTTCTAGGGAAGTTACTTTAAGTTTTTCCAGGTGAGTCAGAGACAGCTGATTGGTTCATACTTGACCAATCAGTTTTAGCACCTAGGTTTTAGCTCTAGATAGACGCCTCCCACTCAAGGGGAGGGTGTCTCTGGAGCTGCCTGACCGGTCACATCTTCACAAGGGTACTTTCATAGAGCACAGACTGGAGTTTTAGGTGAAGAATGTCACCTTATCATGGTCATTATCCTGTTGCCTGGTGCATGTCACCTGTCTTTGATTGTATCTTCAGTGCCATTTCTGCTATATGATAGTGCTTAATTAAACATTTATCCCTAGAATGAAAGAGCGAAGCTCGGATTTTGTGATGGAACAGAAACCCAAGAGAAGAGTAGAAACCTGTCCAAGGCAAAGAGAATCTGCTAAGTGAGGATTCTGGTTGAGTACTTTCTCCAGGCTCTCCTCATGGCATATTGTGTCATCGGCTGTGGAACAAGTATTCCCATCATGGCAACCTCCACCTCTGTTTGTTCTCTCCGGTTGATGCAACAAGTTACAACCAAATTAGTTCTGCAAAATATTCTGAAAGTGCTCTCCTATTTCTGTATGTCAGCAATCCCAGAGCAGTTACTTTGGGCTGAAATCAAGTTGTGGTCTTGTCTCTTCCAGGTTTGGGTGATTCCTGATAGTACTTGGCTTGTGGCTGTGTGACTCTGACTTTACTCTTCTTGGTTACAATGCCTTCCCTCTCTGCACACATCAGATCTCTGGAGCATCCTCCCCATAAGCACACGTGATTGTTTTGATGCTCACCCATACTCTCCTTACATGAAGACTCCTAATCATATTTCCAAAGTCCTTTTGTTCATCTTATAAATTTCCATTCACAGGCCCCAGGAATCAGGGGATGAATGTGTTATAACAGGCTAGCTTTCAAACAACCACATCTCCGTTTATCTACCAGCTCACAAAATTGCTGAATTTTAGAAAATGCTGCTCACAGGCAGGTGTGACAGGGCCATGACACATCACTGAATGCAAGCTTATTGTAGGAAAAGATCGGGCCACCAAGGTAATAGGAGCTTCCAACATGGCAGTCTCTTGGAGTTTTCAAAGACTGAAAGCCCAAGTTTGCACGCACATCTGTAACCGTAGCTACTGGCTGTGCTACTACTTACTGATAGGTCACGCCTTTCTTCCCCCTCAATTTTCCACTCCTCATAACAGCTTCAACTCCAGTCAGGCAGAGATATTTATTTCCCAGCATTCCTTTATCTGAGTCTCTAGTCTCTAGGTCCTCTTCTGTTATACTTCCTTTCCCCAGTGCCTTTAAAAATCTATCCATCCTTCAAGGGCTTTCTGAGTTTCTTCTTCCTATGTAGCTGAATTTGCCCTCCTACCATTCTTGAAATCTAGTGTGGTGTGTCCAGGGATAGTTGGTCAGTTTCTACATGCGACTTATCTCTCAGCAGTTGAAGAGGTCAGGCTAGTACCGGCTGCTTCTAGATTATTTCAGAGGCAAGGATTGTGTGGTATCTAATTATTGGTGGCACCATCTGCACCAGTCTGAAATTCACTTAAAATAAAATATCAAATTGACTTGAGCATATATTATACTGAACTTCATGCGGAAAAGTATTAAACAGATAATAAAAAAAAACTTTGGGGAAAATAACACAACTCAGTGTCATTTTGGAAAAAAAAAATCTCAAATTCAATTTTAAAACATGTGATTCGATAGATTTCCATTTATATCTAGGGATTCTCCATCCAGATTTTAAGAGACACAATTTCCTCAAACATCTGTTCCTGGATACTCATTCAATTCTTTAGGATTTAAAACTCTTCAGAATACTCTTAATAAATAGACATTTAAAATTTTATTTTATACAGCTTTAATTCCAAATTAAAATACATAAAACATTTAATATTTTGCTTTAAACAGATCTCATTTGGGAGGGGCTCTCGACTCATTATTTAGAATACTCAGCCCCATTATATGTAAGGCTTAATCTATTGTTGGTCCCAAATCATCATAGTACATTTTTCTTATTTGTATTTGGAAGCAAAAAAGAAAAAAACACAACAGAAAGTGAATAGGATTAGTTCTTCATTTGAGACAAATTAGAGATATTGGGTAGACATAATGGAGAAAAAGTTCATTCACTTAACCAAGACTTATTGAGAACCTATTACATGGCAGGTCATACTGTGAGACAGCAGTGAAGCAAGAGAACAGTCACCTAGAACTTCCGGCGGAGAGGTTAGCCTGGAAGGAAGCATTCTACTCGCCATCCTGTTCCCATGTGTACAGCTGCGAGTTTAGAAAGGAAGAAGTCCCACGGGCAGCCCTAGACTACAACTGACTCTTTAAGGAATGCTTCTTTTTGACTTTGCTCCATCCTTGTAGAAACAGCATAGTAACCAGGTTGTCAGCCTGTCTCAATAGTCATAAGGCCTCTGGATGCAGCGAGGAAGAGCTGCAATGCCAGGACACTGAACCTATGTGTACTCGGTGATTGTACTCGGTGCTCAGAGCCTGTGCTGGGTGCTTGTGCTCAGTGCTCAGTGCCTGTGCTGGGTGCTTGTGCTCAGTGCTCAGTGCCTGTGCTGGGTGCTTATGCTCAGTTCTCAGTGTCTGTGCTGGGTGCTTGTGCTTGGTGATTGTACTCAGTGCTCAGTGCTTGTGCTGGAAGAGAACTATCATAAACCCACTAACCAGTACTTTCAGAGGATGTGAATTATAGTCTCTCCTCATTGGAGAATGGGTAGCCAGCTACCTGTCACATACAGTCATGGTATCCGAGAGTATATTCACATGACAGGGTCCTGAGCTCTTAACCTACTGGACTAGTCTAGTGTGGAAGCATGTGGGAAGGTCCACGTGACTGCAGCAGATGTGGCTGAGCTGTGCACATAGTTAGCGTCATGGCTTAGGGATAGAGAGGCATTACTTGGCCAGTGGATCCCAGAAGTCTTAAAGGAGGCTTATGATCAGAGACTTGGTGGAGGGGTGATATGGTATTAGTGACGGTTCTTCTGATAACACAGGACAGAAAATGGCTTTAAGACAAAAAAGAAAAGAAAGGCCACCTAGGGCATCTTAGTGATGCACAGACAGATGGAACAGTTAAGACTGAGAAATTCCAGGAGCAACACAGCATGTTTGTGGACATTTCCTCTAGAGAATTTCTGCTAACCAGGCTCAGCCTCTCATAGCACAGTCATTGCAGGGAAGTGCAAACTTTTAATTCCCAGAAGGAAAAATCAAGTTGGCTAGGATAAACATTCCTTGTGGCTCTTTTTTTCAGTTAGTACTTCTTGGGATTTCCTGTTGTTAATTTTTATTTTTTTAACTTATTGTTAAGTAGTCTGGACATAGCAAAGATGTAAAGAATTAATAAGAATATTTTATAGAAATTTAGAACTGGAAGAAGTTGAGACAACTTCTTTGTTTGAAAAGTCAAAGAAGTTTCGACACTTGCCCAAGATGGCAGAGCCATCTTCACATCAGGATCAGATTTAGAATTTCAAACTTCCTAGCCCTCTTGTATTACCCATGCTGTTTTCATTGGATAGTTTTAGATGATAAGCCTGATCACAACCTGTGGGTTATTTTAACCCAGTAATTCCCCAAAACTTTCTAGAATGTTTCTTGCTGGACACAGCTACTAATTTCACTTTCTTTTTTTTATTAAAAAATTGTTTATTTATTTATTTGAAAGGAGAGAGAGAGAAAGAGAGAGAGAGAGAGAGAGAGAGAGAGAGAGAGAGAGAGAGAGAGAGAGAGAGAGAATAGGCACACCAGAGTCTTCAGCTCCTGCAAACTCCAAATGCATGAGCCACCTTGGGCATCGTGGGTATTGGGGAACCGAACTCTGGTTGTTAGGTTTGCAGTCATGGGCCTTAACTATTGGGCGATTTCTCCAGCCCCTAATTGTCACTTTCTCTGCTTGAGACACCAGATGCTTCAGCCTCCTTCCTTGACTCTTCCCTGATAGAACAAAGACCCCAGGAGTGGGCTGCTTTTGAAGGAGTGTTGACTGTTGACCTCAGGGAATAGATGTGGGCAGGATGGCTGGGGTTTGATCCCCAGATGTGCCCATGTTATCATTTCATAGCCACCCACAGAGGAACACCAGTTGGATGTCTGGGGCCTTTAAGGCCCTGGGACCAAGGCACTAAAGTGAATGACCTTTCTGTCCTGTGGGGAAATGATACCATGTCCCAAACCTATCAAAGCTTCTGCATTCCCACAATCCTGATCAGCACTCACTCACTAAGGAGACCAGGCTGCTGGACCTCGGGGAACCTGAGTGTGTGGACCACATTTCTGCTCTGTGAATCACATTTCTGACCAGCTGGGACTTCACTCTTTGAAAGAGGGAATTTCTTAAACTCCTGGGAGGGAAAGAACCCCTGCTAAACACTGGGGAGGGAGTGCCAAGGAAGTAACAGGAGATCCGAAAGAACCCCAGTTTCTGAACGGGAGTGTCTGAACTTCCCCATCAGGAAGAGAAAGGCATTGCTTCTCTGTGCACCTCCACCTGGTGAACCCCAGCAGTCCTGCTTTTCCTCTCTCCCCCCTTCCATTTTCTCCTTTCAGTGGTTAGTCACTTAATTTTATTAAAGACAAGGCTGGCAAGATGTGATTAAGGGAGGCTTGGAAATTTGTAATGTTTATCCCACTTTGCCACAGGGCTGATGGCTCCTCTTGCTGCAGGCAGAGCAGTGTTTCTCCAATGTCTCAGGTGGTAAGAAGTTGCCTCCTTTGCTTATTGACAGCTGGAGTCCGGATCCTCAGTGCGCTCAAAAGAAAAGTCTCAGGGACAGTGGGGGCGGGGCAATGCCTCTGGACTCATCCAAGGAGTGTTTAGAAGCAAGGTTCTTCATGGAATTTTCATACACATCTGCCATTATATTTTGTTAATATCCATTCTATTTCCCATTGCCCCTGTCTCCTCTGTCCTCTGCTTCATCCCCCTAAAGACTCCTCCCCTTTATACGTTCATTTCACACATATTCCTTTCCTGTCTCTCATCTTCTCTTCCCACTTTCTAATATCCCTTCCTCCCCACTCCTGGTTCCTTTTCTAATTTCACGATGACTTTCTCATGTAGCTGTTTCCCATGTGTTTTCTTAATCTAATATTCATTTTATTCCTCTAGTTCCCTTTTATTATCTTATTGTGTGATAAAGTTTAAAATATCATGTATTTATTATTTATTTATTTATTTTCAAGGGGGGAGAAAGAGAATGGGTGCACTAGAGCCTCTAGCTACTTCAAAGGAACTCCAGATACATGTGCCATCCTGTGCATCTGGCCTTATGTGGGTACTTGGGAATAGAAACAAGGCTTTGCAGGCAAGCACCTTAACCGCTGAGCCATCTCTTTAGCCTGTGATAAAGATTTTAATGTGCAATTTTATTTCCTATGTTGAACTATTTATTTTTTATTTATTTTTTAAGTCTTAAATATATATTTATTGTCCATAATGAGTTACATTATTCAGTGGGCAAACAATGAGTTGTTATCCCCAGTTCCCCAATGCCCCCCTCCCCATCCCCAATCAGCTGGATATCCTCCTCCATGGGCCATCTGGATCAGTCCTTGTGGCAGGGGACCCTGGATAGCCTAGTACTCAGCCTGGTCCTCTTGGCCCAAGTGTGTTGTTACTGAAGGGTGCCATGCCTCTGGATAGTCTCCCCCACCATGGCTCTTACAATCTTTCCGCCCCCTCTTCCACATAGTTCCCTGAGTCGTGGTGGATGAGTATTAAGGCTGCTTTAAGGTTGTGAGTTTAGGGGTCTTTGTGTCGAAGATCATTGGTTTCTGTCTCACTGGCTTATCCTGTATAGATTGAATGTCTGTGGCTGTGGGTCCCTCGTTCCTCCTGTCATTCTCTGAACTATTTATTTTTAAGTTACTTTGTATATGGCTGTTCATTTACATGCTTTTGACTTCGAATCCTTTCACTTCCTCCTCAGTTTCTGTACAATTAAGTATTTTATCTCTACATATTGTAAATGGATTAACATGTTCTTAAAATTATTTTACAATCTATATTTTAAAGATAATTAGGAAGGAGGAAATAAGACTACATCTTTTATATTTGCCATTGCATAGTTTTCTTTCTTGCTATGGCCTCAAACAGACATAAGCCCAAACTCATAAACTACAGGGATAGGAAGCCATAGTTGCGCTGGGCTCTACTAGATGTGTAGGAGTGTATGGATAGATAAGGAAGCTTGCAGAGCAGTCAGGATGGACGTCCTGGGTGGCATTTCAGCTGCAGTCTCTACTCCTGTTGTCTCAGCAGATTCCATGCTCTGACCTGTGGCTGCTACAGCCATTCTGTTAGCTTGTTTTTCCTGCAGATTGGCAGTTCAACCCTTGCTCTCCTTTGAATCTTCCTTGAGATTGTATTAGTCCAAGTGAGAGTCATGCACTCACTGTGGTCTCGAGTTTGTCACATGGGAGCCTGGGGATGCTGTCAACAGAAATGCCAACTCCCAGCCAGGCCCACCCAGATACAATGAATTAGAATAAACATTTAGTAAGATTCCTGTTTGATTCTCATGTACCTAAAATGGATGAAGGACCAAGTTAGATGACCTCTTGGTGTTTCTCCCAGGTCAATAATTTAAGATCACTGATACAGACGGCCCACGGAGGAGGATAACCAGCTGACTGGGGATGGGGAAGGGGGGCAACGGGGAATTGGGGATGACAACTCATGGTTGGCCCACTAAACAATGTAACTCATTATGGACAATAAAGAAAAAAATAATTTGAGATCCAATAAAGTTATAGTTATGTATATGTATGTACAGACTTACATTTAGTTATCCATATTTATATATTTAGGTGTGTGCATGTGTGAAATAAGACTATCTCCTACCTTAGAACATGAAATCTGACTCAGACCTGTGCCCATGATTGTGCTGTTCACACAGTACCAGGAACACTAGCTACTCCTCATGCATGACTTCAGCCAGGAACTTTGAACTGAATTCTAAGAATCAGTATTTATTTTTACAACATGACTCCAGGTGATTTTCACTATCAGAGTATTTTGAAAAAGTTCAAAACATGATTCACTTGCAAGCATATATGTAGTGTGGACTTGTAAAAGTCTTATTAGAGTGAACCAACAGGGGCACAGATGTGTTTAAAACAAGCCACGAACAATAGCTGATGAAAGAAGAATTCCAAAAAAGGTTAATATTGTATAAAACACTAAAAATTAACAATCAAATTATCTTTTCTGCTGAACAGTATTTGTTTGATTTTCTACTTACTCAGCTCTTCAATCTTCTCCAAATTAATTGTAACTACACAAAATCTGCTCTCTCTTCAAAGATAAATTGCTCAGGAGGGCAAGTGTGTCTGGTTTGCTTGCCACTGTGTTGTGAGGGCCTCCATTGGATGGAGAAGGTGGTGAGCTCATGTGAGCTGGGAGCGAAAGGAAGCCCAGTGGATATAGAGAAAAGCAGCTGTTTCCCTGAGGCCAAGCTTGAAGGTCAGCTGTTCCTTGATGGCATTTCTTGCTCTTTGCCTGGGAGAACTGAGAGTCACATGGAGTTGTGTGTGGGCTGTGTAACACACACACAAGGAGAGAGAAAGAGGAGGAGGAAGGGGGAAGAGAGAAAGAGAGTGAGAATGGATGTGCAGGGCCTCTTGCCACTTTGTGTGTCTGGCTTTACATGGGTGCTGGAGAATCTAAGATGTACTGATAGGCTTCCCAGATAGAAGGCATGATCCAAGCTTCTTTACATATATATATATATATATATATATATATATATATATATATGTATATTCACATGTGCTGGTGCTTATCTTGAATACTTTTCAAGTAGCTGAGCCATCTCTCCAATCCCCTTTATTATTTATTTAAAAAATTAATTTCACTCCTTTTTTAAAACTTCCCAATGAAAAGAATGGAAATTGAAAGAGACATGGTTCTTAAAGCTGTGAAACAGCTCTGCTTGCTGTCTGCCAAGCTCTACCAAATCTACTGAGGTATCAGGAACAGAGCCTTTCTAGTGTCATATGGGCCAATTATTGAGGAGCGACCGAGAATCACGAAGGGACATGTCCTGGATGCTGAACTGTCATTGCACAAAACATTAGTGACCACTATCCTTAGGAGAACAAAGAATGACAGAGAAGATTTGATCAAGACAAGACCACATGCCCAGGAATATTGACTCTGCCTTCACCTTCATATCTGATCTTTTTAAAGGTCTTTTCATATGTCCAAAAGATTTCATTCCGAAACTTTGAAGTAGTGTTCATTCTCCAAGGCCCAGCTCACAAACACCCAATTATAAAACCTTCCCAGAAAGAATTTATTTCTTCCTCTTTAAAGTATCCACAGCATGGGATCTGTCTCTTCTCACTGTCCTTTGTGTGTTAGTTATTCATGACGGTGATCAGCAAGCAGGATCCAAGCATATATATTTATTTATATATGCTGGTGCTTATCTTGATTTCTTTTTTAAGTAGTTGGTGCTTAAAATGAATTGAATCCAATGGAAACTTATCCAGGATGAGTTCAGGTCTTAACAACAATGTTGGCCTTTCACATAGAACTCTCACTATCCCAAGGCTCCCTGGAGCTCAGCCTAGTAGCTCCTTGAAGGAACGCTGGGAACGGCTTTATCATGTGGGCAAATAGGCACATGTGGAAATTATCTTCATCGCCATTTTTCTGACCACTTAAAAATTGTTAGTGTGTTTATTTAAAATTTTTAGTGGTCAGTACTTGTGGAATGTGTGTGTGTGCACATGCACATGTGTATGTGCACACATGCATACATGTAGCATATAAATTTGTGTGTGCAGATACATGTCCTATGTACCTGCTGTGGGGACCAGAGGAAGACATTGGGTGTAGCAGGTGTCTTATTTTATTGCTCTTCCACTGTCTTTCCCTAAGACAGAGTCTCTCACTGAACACACAGCTCCCTGGTTTTAGGTTAGACTGATTGACCAAGGAGCTCAGTAGTTCTGTCTCTATGCCCATCAGTACTGGAGTCTCTGGCATGTGCAGCCATGCCTGGATTTTTGTGTGAGTGCTGGGAATGAGGTCCTTCTGTCTCTATGTCCATAAGTACTGGAGTCTTGGGCATGTGCAGCCATGCCTGGCTTTTTATGTGAGTGCTGGGGATCAAGCTTGGGTCCTCATGCTTCTACTAAGCCTTGTCTGAAGCTTCTAAAAATTATTTTCATTGAACAAATTTATGAGACACAGTATAATAATACATGTACATGGTTTGTCATTGTGAAATAAAGGTAATTAACAATTCCATCTTCTTAAACATTTAAAAATGTTTTCATTAATGCATAACTGTACTTGTGGGCTAAATGATGACATTTTAATACATAAGTAAAATATTTACTGATCCAATTAGAGTAATTAATATTCCCATATCATTATCATTATTTTGATGGGATGGGCCTGGTATTATGCAGGGCTTGTGCAGATAATGACAGTTTCTGAAAGTATGTGACCGTAATGCAGTGGTCACATCATGCCCGGAAGACAACACTCCAAAGCACTCCTCCCCCTCCACTTACTCTTCTGTTCTTTTGTCCCCTCTTTGACAGTATTCCCTGAGCCTTGAGGGAGTCTTACAGATTCCACATTTAGCTCTGAACACTCAACAGCTACTTCTTCTCAGCACTTTGACAAGCTTTGTGTCTGCTGTGTGCACTGTTCATTACATGGTCAGGAAAGGACATTTTAAAGGGCGACATCAGAAGTGCATGCATGTTCAGGGTGTGTCAGATGTGATGGCAGAAACTTGAAATAATACTATGTCCACCATCCCTTCTTGGTTTAATATAAAGCTGATTCTCTGCAGAGACTCCTGAATTTTTCTAAATTTATGGTAGTTTTGAGAAACATATTTCTATTTCCATAAAACCTCTAGAAAATTCTGGACGTATAATTATAATGGTTGGACTTTTATTTTTTGGAATTTCCCATATGCCCTCAGAGAAACTAATTCACAGACATTGAGGAATGCTCTCTGCCCCTGTAGCAGCGTGGAAATTATTAATTAATAAAGGCTGAGAAAAGGTGTACATATCCCCCCAGTTTCTGAGTAAACTCCAGTTGATCTGAATGGCATCTCTTGCTCCCCATGGATTTCAAGTTTTCCTGTGCTCTGTTCAAACTTGGAAGCAGCCAGGACTGAGTACATAAGGCATTTCCTTTGTAAAGCCCTTGAGGTCAAACAGAATGTTCTGGGAAGGTCTCTTTGGAACTTTTGGAATGAAGTTCACTCTGGCCATGGATGAAACTTCATGAGACATCATCAGACAGATGTCATAGTGTAAACAAGCAATCATCCCCCAAATAATTTTTTTAAATAAACTAATTAGAAGAACATACCTGTGATATGTAACAAGATACAATCTGATCATTAAACTGAAATGAGAGGTGTGCATATAGCTTATTATGTATTCAGTTCTTATTACTCAGGCTGCTTGTAGAGAGGGCCTGTGAGGTGGGCAGCACATGGGAGGTAGGAGTTCTAAGAATGCATAGTGGTACCTGCTGTGACACACCTGTGGGAACAGGACAGGTAGTCTCATTTCATTGTTCAGCTGCAAACCTGAGACCAAAGGCCCACACTAGTCATGGCTGTGCACATTCTGATGCTCTGACCTTTCCGTCACTCCTTCTCACCCATGTGCCCTAAATCAGCTATGTATCTCATGGCTTTCTAGGTATAATTTTTCTTTCTAGGAGAGCTATATTTCAACTTTGCCACATGGGTATTTTCTTTTGTGTAGTTATTGTGCCAATTTTGGCAAAAATATGGGGATTGAACTTAAAACATTACTGTCTATACTTGACTTAGTGAGTAGAATTGTGTCTCAATCAAGTAGCTAAACTTTCCAAGGAAGCAAGGTTGGCCCTGTCCATCAGTCCCAACACTGGAAGCTAGCTCTTGTCTAGGCTTAGATATCTTTTGTTGAGAGCTGACACCCCAATTCTGGATGACCCAATCCTTTCTTTTGCACTCGGTGTATCCACCCACATTGCACGAGTTTCCTGTTGCTGGATTAACAGGCTTCCAATGTTAGAGTCAGTAGTTTGAAATGGGTCCCAGTGTGTCCAAGTCAAAGCATTCCGTTTGGACACTCAGGAGAATACGTTTGCCCTTTTCCAGCTTCCGGAGGTCATTTTCATTCCATGGTCCATGGCTCCATTTTTTTCTTCTTGAAAGCCTTTCTCAGAGCATCGTCTGTTCCACTCTCTGTTCTTCTTTTCTTTCCCATTTACAATGACTCTAAGCATGGACATCTGTGATGGGGTTGGGGGCCATTATTTTGCCTGTAGCACACAGTTTTCTTAGGGCTTAGCTATCTCCTTTAACATAAGCATTTTACCCTATGATATTTTGTGCTGTTTCTTATGCCATTAAGTGTTCCAGTAATAAATGGGATCCTAATTTCTCACAGAGAACATCTGAACCAGATAAACTATAACTAATGTCCAAGGTGCAGTATAAAAAAGCATGGACACTTAAAGCCTTTTACATAAGTTGGAATAGTAAAATTAAACTAAAAGCTCTAAAATGAGCATGAATGTACTCTGAACCTGAAATTACAAAGCATGCAAAATGCAATCATGAGACACCATAGAAACCCTGGCAAATAGAGCTGTCGTAGTCAGCCACATGCCGCTAGGATGAATCTCAAAACCAGGCACAATTTTGGGGAGCAAAGTATTTATTGAAGTAATAGACCCAGGGGAAGTTAAGGAAAAAGGCTGGCTCCCTTTCACAAAAACAAGCAGAGGGAGAAACCCACCACCAGCACCCCAAGCAAGCACATTGTAACACTCTAACTCACAAAAATGCAGAACTTTCTTTTGCTTATCTATCCCTAATATTTTGTATCCAATTTGAAATACCTCAGGGCTAGACCCCAGGAGGCCAGGCCAAAGTGACACTTCCTCCAGCCAGAAGGCTGAAGACAATTTACAATTGTAATAAATTCTATTGGGGTACATCTATTCAAAATAACCACAAGAGCATTATAACATAGGAGGTACTTTCCTTTCCTTGCAGTTCAGGGTTTTGAACTAGTGATTTTGGTAACCCCAATGCTACCAAAACTTACCTGGTGTTATTATAACCCTGAAGCTAGCAATTGTATTAAATCACCCTTCTGGCTTTAGAAATGTGCTTTTCAAAACTGATCTGCATGTCTGGACTCACTTTTTGGCTGTGAAGCAGATAAGTGATACTGGAAGGAAGGAAGGACGGAAGGAAGGAGGGAGAAAGGAAGGAGGGAGGGAGGTTAGAGAGGGAAGGAAGGAAGGAAGGAGGGAGGGAGGGAGGTTAGAGAGGGAAGAAGGAAGGAAGGAAGGAGGGAAGAAGGAGGGAGGGAGGTTAGGAAGTGAAGGAAGGAAGGAAGGAAGGAAGGAAGGAAGGAAGGAAGGAAGGAAGAAAGGAAGAAAGGAAAGAAGGGATTTGAAAGGAGAGGCTTGGAGCAGTGTTAATGCCCTGTGTCCACACTGACAGTGCAAGGTTGCCTGGCTCTCCTCTCTCTGCAGGGCTCCTGCCTGCTTTTCATGAACTCATCTATGCATGAGTGGCTGCCTCCCAAAGCATTTTAATATACAATAATAAAAAGAAAATCTGCTGTACATTTTTCTCTTACTTTTTCTGTTAATTTTCCTCTTCTCTGTTTCCCAGGGTGGCTTTTTCTTCTCTCTTCTTTCTTCTTCATTCTCATGTTCTCCAATCCCCTCTTCTTCCTCTCCGCTACTCTCAGACACCTCCCCTGGGATCTCTAGGGAATGGAGTGACTGACAAACTGTGCATTGGGTATTACAAACTGAAATTTAAAAGCACTTCAAAGGCTGGAGATGTAGCTCAGTGGTAGACTGACTGCCTAGCATGTTTGGGGTCCTGGGTTCAATCCCTAGTGCCACAAAAAAATAAAGTAAAAAAATAATAATGAAAGCACTTTGATTAAAAGCATGCCCCCTTTTGCACAGAAGTAAAGTTTGTCTAGCTGAGGAAATAAATGCCCCCCACACCTTATTTTTTGAGGTAGAGTCTCAATTTAGTCCAGGTTGACCTGGAAAGCACTATGAAGTTTCAGGTTGACCTTGAATTTATAGCGATCCTCCTACCTCTGCCTCCCAAATGCTGGGATTAAAAGTGAGTACCACCACTCCTGGCCTAAAATATGCCTTCTAAATAAATAGATGTCCCTAACATATTCTATATACTTTTTCAGTATGCTTAAAATATTTTTTAGCCAAATGCATGTTATCACTAAAACCATTAAACTGAGGGAAATAGATTTGAAAATGCAGGAAGGCACAAAGAGAAAAATAAAGATTATGTATAAAGTTATTACACAAAGAAAAGAGCTCGTTGATGTTTTAAAATATAGCTTTAGTTTTATTATTAAAAAACTTAATCCAATAAGAAAAATTCAGAAATAGCATAAAAGAGGAAATAACTAGTATATAGCCTTTCAAAAATGGTTATGATTAACATTATTATGCATACACACATTTTCTTGGTATTTCTGTATGTTTCTACAAAGTTCAGTCATGTTGTACATATAATTTTGTATTCTTTCACTCAATTTCATATAATGAAAGGCTTTCAGCTCATTAAATAAATGAATGTATTTTTGTTTGCTGCAGAATATGCACCTCATTGTGGAGTGTTCTGCAATCTTTCCTCATCCACCGCTGTTCCTCTTTTAGATTGCTTCAATTGTCCATCATTAGAAGTAATTCAGGGACAGATATGTTTGTGCATAAATTCTTTCCTTTATGTAGGGTCAGTGGTTTATAGAAACAATTGTACAAGTAGGGTTTGGGGATCAAAAGCCTGAATTTTTGAGGCTGTCAGTGAACTTGAAAGGGCAGATCCACTCTTCACTTCCCCAGGCACGGCCACATTGATGGACCAATCCAATCCCATGCTTCTACTGTGATGGAATTTAAAGTGTACATTCACAGATATGACTAGATGTGAATGCTTCCATCAGTCTTAATAAAATTTTTATTAAAAGGACAAACTATACTTTTTTAATGTTATATGTCTTTATATATCTTTATATATATTTTTATTGTTATATGTCTTTTTATATATTACTCGTAGATTTATAGACAAACTGCAAATAGTACTTACAATTCCAGTATACTGGTCACTCAGCTTGTTCCATTGCTAACATCGTATAACATCATTTATGGTTTACTAGATTTCCATAATTTTCTTCCCAATATGTCATTCATATTGCATGAAGTCATCATGTCTCCTTGGTTTCCTTTGGACAATGACAGTTTTCGACACTTTCCTTATTTTTGATAACCTGTGAAGCACTTGTCCTATATTTTGGAAAATGTCCCTAAACCTGGGTTTTCCTGAAGTTTCTCTCATGACTAGACTGAGATTGTGGTGTTAGAGAAGCAAACAGTGGTCCTAAAGAGCCGTCTCATGCCATCACCACCAAGACACCCTCACCAACACGATCCATCACCATGCTAACCTTTGATCACTCGCTTAAAGAAGTAGCTGCTATATTTCTCATTGTAAGGATACTTTTTTCTTTACTTTCAATATTCTGTATAATGCAGTTCTTGAAATAGCTTACAGTACAGCCCAGCAAGCATAGGGTGTGGTGGGCTTGTGATAACAGCAGATCCTGGCAGGAGGATCATGAGTTCAAGGCTAGCCTGAGTCATATCTAAAAAGCCCATCACAAAACAAACTACCAAAAGCAAAAGCAAGGATTAGAGATCTACCTCATTGGTAGAGCACTTACCCACCGTGCACAAGGTCCTGGGTTTGAACCCCATCACTGGAAAAAGAAAGAAAGAAAACAGCAAAGGCAGAGGTAGGTATGGGGGAGTTAAGTTCTATGTCCAATAAATAAGAGTGCTTGCATTATGGATGCTTGTATTCTAGGCTAATGCATTGGATGTGCCACATATAGACAAATACTATTTTACAATAACTGTTTTGTTTTTAAGATAAATAGGGATCAAGCACAGTGGATTTGGGAATTATAAAAAAAGAATATAAGGGAGACAGTAGCCATTTTTTCAATCTTGTTGTGGTAGTCAGAAATTCTTGAAGATACGTTTGTGTCTTAGCAGTACTATTCATTGGTAATATGGGGAAGTATGTTTAATGTTAAACAAGCTGACATATGCAGTAGGTCAGTGCTCCTCCAAGAACATTGCTCTCATTGGGCTTAACATCATTGACAAATCACAGGTGCCTCTGATCCATCCTTCAGGGGACTTAAAAGTCTTATAGAACTTATACTTGCAAGACTTGAGTAAGTTGAGTTCTGTTTATATTTTGTCAAGGACGGTGTGATATTTTAACATGTAATTATTCTATTATTACAGATTCTTAATGTTGTGTATTATTTCTCATTTTTTCTTCATGAATTGTGATAACAAATATTTAAAGAGTAAATTAAAACAGATGTAGGCATAGGTTTTTAAATTTACAAAATGACTTCAATGTTATAATCTCTTTGATGTCAGTGAGAAGTTCTCTTTGAATTCACTAAAAAAAAGTCAAGGTAATCTTTTTTTTTTATTTTTAGCACTCTTAAAACCATCCAAAGGTGTTCAGTGATAACACACAGAACAGCATGTTTTCTTTCTTTTCCAACAATAACAGAGAAAAAGAGAGAAGGCATCCTCTAACTCTGGTGTAGAAAGTGGGACAAGTAATGACCAGTATTTCATGACAAGGTGAGTCATAGCTTAGCATGTAGAAACAGGTTGGATATTCACAAGAAGCACACCAATGTGACCCAGGAACTGAAAAGGGCTTAGGGCTTAAAGGGACCAGATAAGATGGCAGCAAGAAGATGGAGGTACAAATACAGGGCTGTCTCCTTTCTCCAGTCCAGGCAGAATTACAGCCAGGTATTGATCTAGTAAGCAGCACACTAGAATTTTCTTCTCTGTCTGTATTAAATGGCCAAAGGGAGGGGAAAAGATCTTGTATTTGGCATTTGGGAAATCCTTAAACCATAAAACAAAGTACCTGCCACATCACCACCTGAACAGTCACAGGCCCAGCTTCTATCCAGAGTGCATAAGCAGCATTTCACTACCTTACTATGGATGAGATAGATGAGCAAGGATCTTAACAAATTGCAGGAAGTCCACTGAATGAAAGGGTGGAACAAAGTAAAAAATAAACTTTAGAGAAATCAGATAATGCAGGAAGCAAACAGAAATTGAGTGCGCAAACCTCAAAACAAGTAATTAGTGTCCTTAAAATGTTCTACATATGTTGTGTCCATGAAAAATGAGAGCTTGAGATGCTTTCCCACACAGCTTAACAACCTGGGTTTAATTCCATAGTACCTGCATAGGCCAGATGCACAAAGTGGTCTATGCATCTAGAGTTTGTTTGCAGTGTCTGGAGGCCCTGGAACACCTATTCATTCTCATTCTCTCTCTCTGTCTCTCTCTCTCTTTTCTCTCTCTCTCTCTCTCTCTCTCTATCTATCTATATATATATATGTATATGGTGCTTGCAAGAAATTAACAAAATGTTTTATAAAAAGGTCACGGAATGTCTCAAAATGTAGATGAAGACTGAAGTCGCATTTGAAAAATAAGGTGAACTTAGGAGTGATCCAGAAAGTCCAACATCCATGAGAATTTTTAGAACTAAGGGACTAAGATTGAAAGTATCTCTAAGGAGAAGGTCCACTGAGTGTTCGACAGAGCTAATGAGGAGGCTCATGTCTGAACTGCATCAGTGAAGAGAACATTCTAAACCTCTTTGTGTTTCGACTGAGAAAGAAATCAGACTTTCAATTTTAAAACTGGATGCAGGAATAAACACAGAGGTGCCAGAGTTACCGCTCAGTGGCTCTGACCAAGAGTCATCAGGGGAAACCCCCAGATGACAAGCAGAGCATGTCCTTGAGTTTCTAGTCCAGTTTAGAGCAAGGGATGAACTGTTGCAGGAAATGCACCCAAGAACCAGAGGGAACTCCAGAGAGAAAGAAGTACCTGGGATGTTGGGCACGTAAAGAGAACAGTTTGTCGTAATTAGGAAGGCAATGCATTTGAAAAGAAGAAATTCCAAGAAAAGATTACTGTACTAGAAATAAAAACCTGTATGCCCTAGGAGCAAACTTATTAGAGAAGATACTGGCCAATAAGATAATTGACTGAATATCATTGATGCATTAATATTGTTTTGGTGATATATATATATATTAGGGAAGAAAGCTAAATCCTTGTTTAGTATAGCAGACACAACACTACTGATAATGTCTAAGACAGATGAAGAAATGTCAGCTTTTTAAAAAATATTTTATTTATTCATTTTCTAGCAGAGAGATACAGAGAGAGAGAGAGAGAGAGAGAGAGAGAGAGAGAGAGAGAGAGGAAGAGAGAGAGCACCAGGGCCACACCTTGTGGGGCTGGCTTATGTGGGTACTGGGGAATTGAACCCTGGGCCTTAGGCACTGGTGGCAAGTGCCTTAACTGCTGAGCCATCTCTCCAGCCCAAATGTCAGCTTTTTATTTAGGAATATGGAGATGCTTTTCAGGGCAATAAGGCCAAGAGTCAAAGTCATAGAGCTGGGCATCATTGAACTCACCTGGAATCCCCTCACTCAGGAGGCTTCTGAGGTTTGAGGCTGGCCTGTTACTAGTGAGTTTGAACTTACTCTGTTCCACATGGATATGTAGTGAAACCCTATCTAAAATAGAGGAAGAGGAGGAGGAGAAAGAGAAAAAAGAGGAACAAGAGAAAAGAAAAAATTAAAGGCATTGCTTTTAAGAGAGGTAAAGAAGCTATTTATATCTGCCTTTTAAAAAATACTGCATCTTTAAACCATGTGCCTGAAGAATATGAAATTATTTTTAAAATAATTTATTATATAAATGCAAAAGGTAGCACATTAAACTTGATTAGATTCTAAACAAGATATTTAGAGACAACATGAAAACTTTGAACATGGAATGTAAGTTAGATGATTTTCCTTGTTGAATGATTACTAATTTAGCTGGGGTTATGCAGGAGATTGTCAGTTCAGCACATGCAGGCTCAAGTATTGTGAACTGAACCATCATGATGTATACAAATTACCTTCAAGTAGCTCATCACATTTGTAGACATCAAAGGTAGAAAAGTATCTGTTGAATCTAAGTGGGTATTGGTGTCTATTACACTAAATGCATTTTCTTTTCCTTTGAATTTTTTCAAGATAATATATGGGGGAAAGAAAAAAAAATAACTCATATGCACTCTTTCAACCAATCTCCTCCCAACTCCGGCAATTTCCTACCCAGGCATTATGGTCCAGCTCTGTGATGGGCTGATTCTCTGGTGTCTGTACATATCCCAAATAGTTCTTCCATAAACGCCTCACAGTCTCTCCCACTTGGATGCTGAGAGAAAACTGAGAATGTCAGGGAAGTTAAATTCTAATGGACTCAAGTTCAATTCAAGACTTTAAAGAAAAAAAATCATTAAGCTCCTGGGAACATGGGACCTTCCTTCTTCAATGTTGTCACTATCTATCTTCTCCAATTCTGAAGCTCATTTCCTGGATCCTGGATCATGTGCATGTGTGCCTACGTACCCCCCCACACACACACACATGCCCCCACATACGAACACATATGAATACACATACAAACCTGCTATGCACACCACATACACATTCAAGAAAAAGAAAGTATATAAAGTGTGGATTTATTCTTGAAAGAAAGAGCCCCTAGAAAGCAAAAGATCTTTGTCTTTTTGTTTTGTAGCTGTTACATGGATACAAATATGTTTTAATATCCTTAGTCATGCCTTGCACTTTATGCTAGACCTCTTCCTCATTATTGTCACTCTGTCCCTTCTGTAATGCTTAACAAAGTCCACAGGCTCTCAGATCCCCTCATGGTTAACAATGCCCATCACTGTGCCACTAGAAATAGCATCCCCATGCACAGTCACCATCAGAGAGCCCTGGAATTCTGTGTCCCTGAACAGGAGATCTGTCCCAGAGGCCATGGCAACAACCTTATATCTGCTATGTTCTTCCATACAGAAGTGGGAGCCCTCCCTCATCAGAGATCCTTGCCCTTTTGATAGGGGCTGACAGGCCATGGTTATAGTCTTCACTTCCCAAGAACGACTTGTCTCCTCACAGTGAGAATGATTTCTGCTTTGAAATTGACCTGCTGGGAGTCATGGAAAAATGGTGCTGTGTGATAAGTCTAAATTTACCTTAATGGCTCTGTGATCTCCACAGGAAAGTACTTTCATCTAGAGGCCAGTTCTCTCCTATTGTTCTCTCTAATAACCTATTTCCTAGACTTCCAATGAGCTGGCCGTTTCTTCCCCTTTCTTCTTGTTGGTTTCCTTATTTTCTGGTGCAATGTGGCTCATGGGTATATCGACTACTAGTTAGAAAGAATTTTAAAAAATAATAGTAGAGAAATTCTTGGAAGCAGAAGTCTTTTTTGATAGATTATTGGGAGGAAGGAGTTGTAGCTGAAATTTACTCTAACCTCTGATATCTGTCTTTCTCCTTAGGACCAAGAAGATGATATTATCACATGGTGTCATCTTTAAGGATATGTCAGAGGAGTGTTAGAAGCTCTGCTGAGTTTTGGGGTTGCTACAGTGACTTCAAGAATCTGTTGCTGAGGACAGTGTTAGAGAGAGTTTTGGGTCACTCCAGTGACTTTTGGCTGGAGCTCCTGGATTTTGTTGCTTCGCTAGGAATGTAGTTTGAGATGTAAAAAAAAAA
>PVHP010027643.1:0-23722 GCA_004024765.1 Zapus hudsonius | reverse complement strand
CTTTCTTTCTTTCTTTCTTTCTTTCTTTCTTTCTTTCTTTCTTTCTTTCTTTCTAGGTAGGGTCTTGCTCTGTCACTCTAGCCCAGGCTGACCTGAAATTCACTATGTAGTCTCAGGGTGGCCTTGAACTCAGGCCAATCCTCCTACCTCTGCCTCCTGAGTGCTGGGATTAAAGATGTGCACCACCACGCCCAGTAACTGTGCGACTTTCAAGTTGCCTATGTGGCAATTTTGTACCTGCTGTGAATGGAGATAAGACAGGTTTCTTCGACAGCTCTGTCTACCTTCGTATTTTGAAGTCGTGCCTGGAATCAGACCTTGTTAAAAGCCAATTTTCTTCCTCATCTATTTACAATGGTCCTTCCAGCTTATTGTCTTCTGTAGGTGATAGAGACAGGGAACACTGTGGCCGATCCTCTTGCCACAGATAGGGAAACGAGCCATTGCTCTCACCGCTGCTGTTTTCTCTTAGTCTTCCCAGCCCTTGGAGGTATGTGGTGATTTGAATGTATGACCCACAGACAAAGGCATTTTTGATTAAGATTGAGTTGGCATCGGGGCATGGTGGCGCTGGCTTTTAATCCCAGCACCCAGGAGGCAGAAGTAGGAGGATAGCTGTGAGTTCAAGGTCAGCCTGGGGCTACAGAGTGAATTCCAGGTCAGTTTGGGGTAGAGTGAGACCCTACCTCGAAACACTCCCCCCTTCAAAAAAAATTAAGCTTGCAACTCTAATCTCCAGTGGCCAGAGCCCTGCTAGGGAGGAGGTATGTCACTGGGGGTGGATCTTCAGTCCAGCCCTACTAGGTGTATGGAGAGCCCGTTTGAGTTCTGGCTGTTCATGTTTGCTGGCTGTTTGGTGACGCCTCTCTGCTTGGATCTGTGGAATTGAACCAGCTTCTTCCATCTTTGATGGCATTTCCCCTGGAGTCTACAAAACTGAAAAAAACCCATTCCTAACATAAACTGCTTCTGGTCGGATGTTTGCCCAGCAATGCGAAGGTAACTGCAACAAGAAGACACACTGGGAAGGTGTTCAGTTGCAAACACAGTTTCCGGGCTGTGTTTGGCTACAGGTAACAGGCGTCCAAGTACAGTGGCTTGAGTAAACTCAGGGACACTTTTCTGAAAATAACCAGAAATACAAAGGTAAGTGATGCATCGTAATCCAGGCAGGGAAGGTGGAAGGATCTAGTGTTTTCTCCAATGAGTCCCCAGGACCAAGCGACATGGCTCCATAGAGAAATGTTGGATAGGCATCTTTCAGCTAATTGCTTTCCTGCCTCAGACAAAACCAGGATTCTCTTGTGAAGGAAAATGGATGTGATAAGTGACCGGTAAGTAGCATCTGTCACGCCAAGGAAAATCTGTATGACTGAGAAAATGGGCACTAAGCACAGCTGTATCCAGGGGATCAAATAATGTGGACAGATATATGATCATTCTCTGTGGCTCTGTTCCTGGTGGCAACATGGTTCCAGCTACTCTCAATGGACACTATATTAGCTTAGTATTCCCAGAAAGTGAGGGTACTTCTTTCTGGGTTGTTTCATCAAGAACCCTACAAAAAAAGATAAAAGTAAAAAAGCCCGGCGTGGTGGTGCACGCCTTTAATCCCAGCACTCAGGAGGCAGAGGTAGGAGGATTGCTGTGAGTTCAAGGTCACCCTGAGACTCCATAGTGAATTCTAGGTCAGCCTGGACTAGAGCGAGATCCTCCCTCGAAAAACTAAAAAAAAAAAAGAACCCTAGACTTCAATGTCCTGACCTGGATCACAGGTCTACACCTGACTAATTCATTGTGTCTGGGGGCAGAGTTTGAGAAGTGAAAAACGACTGCCCAGTCTTGGGCAGTGCCATCCCTTGGAGCTTCAGGGTTGAGCCCTGTTTCTCTATTTCTCTGCTGCAAAGATCAGGTGAGAGCCAAGTATCACGTGGAAAGGAACACATTTATTATGTGCGCAATTTCGATGTTAATATCGTGTCATTATCTAATGTATATTCAGCATTTATATTCCCTCAATTGAATCAAAACCTTGTAGTCCTTTTATTTTAAATAGAGGATCCAATCAAGGGTCACACATTTTATTTACTTTTTTTTTTTTTCCCGAGGTAGGATCTCACTCTAGCCCAGGCTGACCTGGAATTCACTATGTAGTCTCAGGGTGGCCTTGAACTCATGGAGATCCTCCTACCTCTGCCTCCCGAGTGCAGGGATTAAAGGTGTGCGTCATCACACCTGTATTTATTTGCTTCTTTAGCTCTATGAATCTCTGGTAATATAAAGTAGCCTTTAGGCTATGTTTATCTTTCACTTTTGATGGTTTAGTCTTAGAGAATTGCCTCAATCTGATAGAATTAATTGTTTTATTTTTAAGGTAGGGTCTCATGCTAGCCTAGGCTGACCTGGAACTCACTCGATAATCCCCAGCTGGCCTCAAACTCACAATGATCCTTCTACCTCTGCCTCCAGAGTACTGGGATTAAAGGTGTGTGCCACTATGCCTGGTTTATTGATCTTTTTATACCCAAAAAGGCCAATTTATTAGATCTTTCCTGAAGAAGTTGAGCCTTTGCATTAATAGTTTATGACCACCTGTGTATTGTTGATGTTTCAGGTCATCTACAATAGAATTAGATTTTTTTCTGGAGAATTTGAGAATCTGGCTTGTTCTGTGAAAGCCACTGGCTCCCGCCCTGTTACATGAATGTCAGGGCTTGTCTCTACCTCTCCCACTCAACAATAGGGGTTGGCCAAGTTACAAATCCTGAGTTGTAAGTCGCTTAGGTTCTAGGTTGTCAATACTCCTTGCTTTCCATATTTGAGGTCAAGCTGGTCACATCCCTCTCCAGTGACCTTAGTGTCCCTTCTGAGAAAGGGGTAAGACTCCCACAAAATCCTCTGTTAGGAAGGTGGGATGTGACACAGGTACCTTTAGCTCCCTCTTGCTCTGCCTCTCAGCAGCACTGTGAGCTTGAGTCAGTCACTGCCTCACCTGGACCCAAGTGTCCCTAATCTCTTCACTCCCACTTACTCGTCTGCTGTTCTGAGAAGGTTGAACATGATTCTGAATCTATAACCATGTGGACCGGTCTTTAGTTAGCTTTCCATACATGATGTCAACCATCACCATCACTCCCCCACACACAATCACCACTACAACAATCATCACCATCACCACCATTATCATAGCTTCCACAATCACCACCACCACCACCATCATTACCTTTACAATCACCACCACCACCACTATCAATACCTATACAATCACCACCACCAGCATCATTACCTATACAATCACCACTTCCACCATCATTACCTATACAATCACCACCACCACCATCACTACCCCTACAATCACCACCACCATTTTCATCACTACCACAATCACCACCACCATCATTATCTTCATCACCACCACCATCCCCACAGCGCCATTATATTGGTGACTTACTTTTCTTGTAACTGTGACAACATACAAAAGCAACATACTACTTGTCCTCAGCAGCTTTCTGGAACAAGCCCCCACGACCCCCCCCTTCACTGTTGCATCTATTTTACCCATAAACCAACAGCTCATGGACAATGTTGCTACACTGTGTGGCCAGCGTGAGGTGCAGCCTAGCCCACATGGACCAGAGTTGTGTCCGCTTCTGTGTTCCTTCTAGGCTGACTCTGGGGAAACACTTCCCTAGGCCATTGTTTTTAAGCAGGGAACTCTTTCAGTGACAATTTAAGTTTAGACTCTCTCCTCTAAAATGAATTTGAATTTTGGTAGGGTCTTGCCCCTGGAGTACCTTTCCTATTGTCTCAGCACATAGCAAGAGTTTTAGTTGTTGTTGATGTCAGTTTATTTTTCTTTTTAAAATTTAAAAGTATATGCTTTATATAAATATTTATATAAATAAAAATTATATATATATACATATATATACATATATATATATATGTATATATATATATATATATACTCACACACCTTACAGTGGTTGTAGTATATTCCCTCTCCCCCATCCCCATTTCTCTGTGGGCCCTCCTCAATAGGGTTATTGGTGCTCACTGTGGGGTAATTAGGACCTCTGTACCTGGAAGGAGCTGTGTGTGTCTCAGGGTGTTTCTCCCTTCCCTGTGGCTCTTACAATCTTCCTGCTCCCTCTTCTGCAACAGTTCCTGAGCCTTGGTAGGTGTGCTCACAATTGGTGTTGACTTCTCTGTAGCCTCTGTGTTTCTGCTATGGTGTGTTTCAGGTCACCACAGTGTTTGTTGATATTTTTCTGGATGTGGCTGGCAGGCTAGCATTGGGAGCAATACTCGTGTGGCTGCTTCCTCTGCAGTTTCCTTTATACCCTGATGACTGGGGTAGAGGTGACACTTCTCAGTGGAGAGCAGTCGGCTAGCTTTTCTTGTGTTGATGGATCTTGGATCTCCCCAGTATTCTCTTCCACCTGTAAAATAAAATAGATTCTCGTCTGACCAACGGTGAGAGCAGGTTTGATTAAGAAGGGGATATGAGGGCTGGAGAGATGGCTCAGCGGTTAAGGCACTTGCCTCCAGTGCCTAAGGCCCCAGGTTCAATACCCCAGGACCCACATAAGCCAGACCCACAAGGTGGTGGCCCTGGTGCATTCTCTCTCTGCTTGAAAAATGAATAAATGAAAAAAAGAAATGCTTGGGATTGTTTTTTTCTTTTTAAAAAAGAAGGGGATATGCATAGGAGCTTGAGAGCACTTTGATAGGTATACCCACTCCACTTGTACCAGGAACACTGTGTGGGGGGGACTTCTCTCTGGGTTTTGTGATTTTCCTGACTATGAGGTGCTGACTTGGTTCTCAGTACCAGTTATGAGTATGGCCCATTGAGCGGGCCTCATATCTAATTGGAGGGGAATTGGTTACCCACAAAGGCTGTATGCCACTATTGCATGACTGTGTGCTTCTTGTCTGGCTGGAGGAATGGTGTGGCTTGCATGGTGTCCTGCTTATTCATACCACTGGTGATCACTGTCACCCAGTGAGGACTGGCTCTCCTTTCGGTTCGCATGGGGTCTCTCTGTGTTTGGAGATGACAGTCTGTGGAGTCTTCAGCAACAGGATCTTACCTTTGGCGAGATTTACTTTGGGTGATACTCATCTCTTCACTACTTATAGCTGCATTCTCAGCACCTGCCTTGTCTTCAACTTTAAATTCCTTCTTTTCCCTGCCATCCAATACATTTTTCACGTCTGTCTGCACTGCTTGCTGCCTTTCTCACTGTAGACCTGGATCAGAGCAGGAAACAGTGACGAGCACAAAGCCTGAATGAGACCCTGTCTTGGAATTTCCCCCACCAAACAAATTAGTTCATTATTATTATTATTATTATTATTATTATTATTATTATTATTATTTTGGTGTTTCAAGGTAAGGTCTCTCTGTTGCCCAAGCTGACCTGGAATTCACTATGTCGTCTCAGGCTGGCCTCGAACTCATGGCGATCCTCCTGCCTCTGCCTCTCAAGTGCTGGGATTAAAGGCGTGTGCCGCCATGCCCAGCTAGTTCATTCTTATTTATTTATTTTTTTAATTTAATTTATTTTATTTTATTTTTGGTTTTTCAAGGTAGGGTCTTGCTCTAGTCCAGGCTGACCTGGAATTCACTCTGTAGTCTCAGGCTGTCTTGGGCCCAAGAAACCTTTCATAGAATTTGAAAATATTATAACTCAAAAATAAACCCCAAACACCAGAGCTCATCTCCCCCACCTGCCACTCAGTTTGCCTCCAACAATCAACTTCCTGCTCCAGATGCTGCTTGGTTTTAAGTAAAAGTTTCTTTAAAAAAAATTAAGGGGCTGGAGAGATGGCTCAGCACTTGCCTCCAGTGCCTAAGGCCCTGGGTTCAATTCCCCAGGACCCACATAAGCCAGACCCACAAGGTGGTGGCCCTGCTCTCTCTCTCTCTCTCTCTCTCTCTCTCTCTCTCTCTCTCTCTCTCTTTCTCTATCTATCTATCTCTCTGCTTGAAAAATGAATAAATAAAATATTTTTTAAAACTAAGTATTTGTTTATTTGCAAGGGGTCTCTCTCTCTCTCTCACACACACACACAGAGAGAGAGAGAAAGAGAGAGAGAAAGAATGAGAGAGAGAATGAGAGTGAATGAGCACACCAGGTCCTCTGGCCACTGTAAATAAATTCCAAATGCAAGTGCTACTTTGTAATCTGGTTTTATGTGGATACTGGGGAATTAAACCTGGGTTTTTAAGCTTTGCAGGCAAGCACCTTAACCCTGAGCCACCTCTCTAGCCCTGAAAAAAAGTCTCTTGAGCCAGATGTGATGGAACCTTCCAGTAATCCTGGTCCTTGGGAAGTAGAGGCTCAAGACCAGTCTTGGGTACATTGCAACTTAGAGACCTCCATGAGATCTATCTAAAAACAAAACAAAACAAGACAACAGAAATAAAAAAGCAAAAACCAAGACCCCAAACAAGAACACGGGGAAAAAATCTCCCTTAAAGAATACTGAGGGACAGTACACTGACCCCACCTTTGAATTCATTTCCCTCAGTATTCCAGGCCCATCCCTGTTGGAAAAAAAATGACTCTCACAAAAGATCCCTCAGCAGCAATTATCTAAATGGGAGGCTGGGAGGGGGGAGCCATTTAGAATCCACTTCATTGCGGGATTACCTAATTAATTAACGGTTTCACTGACAACTCGTTGGAGAAGTGTGTGTTAAACAGGAACGCAGTGGGCCATGATTTATAGACTCTGACACCCCCCTCCTGGCCTCCCCACGCTCCCTCTCTCCCTCCACCCCCCTCCTGCGGCCCCCACCTTCCGCCTCCCTCGGTGTGGGGACCTTTGCTCAAGCCCTCTAGAGTTTGGGGCTGAGGCACATGGAATGACAGAAGGAGCCGGGAGAGACGGGGAGACAATGAAGAGACAACAAGGCAGCTGAGGCTGCAAGGGTGGCTGCATCTGCCCCTTGCCCCCAGCCCAGAGCCATCCCATCTGTGCCTGGGCTGTCCCAGCAGGCAGGGCCCTGTGGGCACCTCCTGGATTTCCCAGAGCCCCACCCACCCTCTGTCCACCTCTCAGGGAGCCCATGCACTGGGTTTGCACCTCCCAGTGGGAAAGGGGTTGTCAGGCTTCAGGTAGATGGAAGATGGAGGGTGGGTGGGTGGGTGTCAAAATGGGGGAGAGGGAGGGAGGGGACCATACACTCTAGGGGCACCTGCGTCGTGTTCAACCTGTAGAGGTCACCTGGACAAAGTTCACATTAACCAAGATTCATCTCTGGTCATGGGGCGGGCGAGGCTCAGGTTTTTAGCACCTTGATTGTGAAGGCCTAGGAAATTTAAAACAGCCTGATGTGTAAACTTGCCAAAGGGGAGCCTTGAACTTGGGGCCAGCCCAGCTGTGCCTGTGTGTGTGTGTGTGTGTGTGTGTGTGTGTGTGTGTGTGTGTGTGTTTAGAAAGGTAATTTATTATTTGTTCAGCTCTTAGTAAACAGCTTCCTGAAAGGCCCAAAAATGCCACCAGGACCTTTAGTTAGGACCAAGATGTAAATGCAAGAACATGTGGTCTTAAAAAATTTTTTTTTAAATTGACAACTTTCATAAATATAGACAATACACCGTGCTCACAATCCCCCCCCACTACCTTCCCTCCCCCCCCCAAATCCCCCTTCTACTAAATCCTGCCTTTTAAACTAGTCTCCTGTCTATTCTGGTGTCAGATTTTTTTTACTTAAATTTGTTTATATTTTTTTATTATGAATTTTTTTTTGTTGTTGTTTTTCGAGGTAGGGTCTCGCTCTAGCCCCAGGCTGACCTGGAATTCACTATCTCAGGGTGGCCTTGAACTCACAGCGATGATGAATTTTACCGGTGTTGGTCATATTCTCATCAGGTTATATTCTCAGATCCTCTCTCCCTCCCCCCCATGATCCCAGCTGTGATCTTGAGCCTAAAGTTCTTTCTGCCACTGGGTAGTTGCTTCTGCCCCAGGGCTTGGGGGGGCAGGGCCGGGGCTGCCATGGAAGTCTCCAGATGCTGCACATAAAATGTTCTGTGTATGGGACAGATGAGCCTCTTTCTGAGGAGGGGTCCTAAACTTCCATATCCCCTTAACAGCAGAGTTTTGAGCTTGTTTCTTCAGCCATGATTCTAGAAAGGTCCTCCAAGTCCTTCAAGTGAAGTCCCAACAAAGGCGGTAAGCCCCCAAAGAGACCCACCCACGCCTTCTCTCATTTATTCCCCTTTCAACAACACCTCCAAGTTGAAGGGAGGTCCCCCACTTTCCTCCCAGCCACTAGAGATGTGGTCAGCAGGAGCAGAGAGCAGAGAAACCTGGGTCACCCAGGGAAAGAAACCCTATTTCCCAGGAAATGGGGCCTTGATGGAAACTGACCGCCAGGGATTCCCAGGGACAGTTGTGGATGGAAGATGACAAAGGTGCCCCATCTGTCAGAGTCCAGCATGGCTAATTCTGGAATGGGCAAGAGAAAGGCCATGATGCCCGTGAGTGTGTAACCATCATCCCGGTGCTATAGAGAAGCAGTGGGAAGCATTAGGAGAGAAAGAATGGAGTTGCATGCATTTGGTATACTGGTCATTCAGGACGCATTTAAATGTCATCAAGCGGACCTGCTAAGGTCAGAGTCGTTCCTGGCACACAGGCAGGGCTCAGCCAACCCTATACGTTCACAAACCCACTAGGATCTTGCTGCGCACCACCTTGTTCATTCAGACTAAGGCAGGAGAAGGGACACCGAGAGGCTAAGGGATTCCCCTAAGGTCACCCAGCTAATCCTGCGGAGGATGGTTTGACTTCCAAGCCCGGCCACATTGGGGTTCCAGAGACACCTCTCCTGGTTCTCTGAGAGCCTCCTGGAAGGGGTCAGGTGGTCAGGCCACCCCTGCCTCGCCCAGATCATGGTGCGGGTCAGGAGGGGCCAGAACCTTGACCTCCCCGCCCCATCTCACACGTCCAGGTCTAGCTGGGAGTCCAAGGCCGTCCCGAGGGCGAGAGGGGGTTAACCCAGCTGGACCGCAGCCCCCCACATCCCCCGCGCTCCCACCTAGCGCCCCCGCCCGCCCCGCGCATCTGCGCGCAGAACAGATTTCGCGGTTCACACGCGCACAATGGCCGCGCTCAAAGGCGCATTGTTCCCCGGCGCCCGCGTCCTACCTCCGCGCGAGAATTAACCCCCGGCACCCTGCCATTGTCGCCCAGCACTTGGGGGCTGGCTACAAAGGCGCCAGAAAAACAGAAACCCTGTCGTGTTGGGAAGGATAGGGGACCGGAAGGGATAAAGCAGGATGGAGGGCTGGGGGCTCAGGGGCTGGGAGGGGAATGGCGCAGTGGAGGGGGTGCAGAGCAGGGACACGGGGCCAGGATGGGGTGCAGGGTGGAAAGGGGTACAGGAGTGGAGGTGGAAGATAAGAGGGGCTGTACAGAATAGGGGTGCAAGGGTGGAGATGCAGGGTTGGGGGACATAGGATAGAAGGTACAGGGAAGGGAACTCAGGGCCAGAGATGTGGGTGCAGGCTGGGTGGGTGTCCAGGAAGGGGGTGAAGGGAAGGGAGCAGGGCCAGTGAGGAGGGGTGGCCCAGGACACAGGCAGAAAGCAGGGCTTGCAAAGGGGGGAGGTGAAGGCTGAACCCCAGAGCTGGGAGAAGGCCCAGGGCTCAAGTCCATGGTCTGTCTGTTTGCTTTGCTCTCCAGTCTGTCTAGCTCTAGGCAGTTTATGGCCTCTGTATTTCTCTCTGGCACTTACTCCCTCTCTCTGCTTCTGTGGTCCTGTTTATCCCGCTGGGGGGCAGAGATGCTAAGAGGAAGCCACAGGGCTGTACCTGTGCAGTCCAGGGGCTTCGTGGAGGCCCAGGGTCCTCAGAAGACTTCTCATCTCTTGGTGTGTTTTGGTGACTTTGTGTGATTTAGGGCTGGGACTGGGTTTTCTAATCCCGAGTTAAAGCACACACACACACACACACACACACACACACACACACACACACACACACATTCCTCCCTTCCTATGGTACTGGGAATAGGCAGTGAGTGGGTCCAGATGGAGAAACTGAGGCTTAGAAGAGTGTAGTGCCCACCCAGGGTGGCACACCACTCCATCAGCAATTCCTTGGTTCCAAGGCCTTTGGTTGTTTCTGTGGGGTGGATGGCCAGCCTTGGTGGTGACTAGAAGATCCTTATTGTTCCTCTCTCATCCCCCCAAGGGGCCTAGGCTGAGAAGGGACCCTGTGGCCCTGACATGTCCTCCCAGAGATGAACCAACTCAGAAGGCAGGCCCCATCCTAAACCACCCAAACCCAAAGTCTCTGTCCCCACCCTCAAAGATGCCCCCCCTCAGTCCTCAGCCTCTCTTCTGGTGCAAGTCACATGCCTCTAGACTAGAACCTAGCTTCTCCAGTCCCACAGTGTCCTCAGACCTGCGTCATGGCCTGGGTGGGGTCAAGAAAAGTTACAGATGCCCAGGTCCCTCTCACTGTGCAGGTGCAGCTCAGTATCCTAGGAAACTTAACCTATGTCCTTCCCCAGAAACTCTAAGAGGTTATTAATGCTGCCCTCATTTTCCAGGTGGGGAAACTGAGTCATAGAGCCTTCACATACTTTGTTCAAGGTTACACTGTACAGATGGTTGGTATGAAAGGCTTAAGTTTGGATCTCATATCTGAGTTCATATGTGTGTACCCATTCATACACACGTATACAGAAAAGGGATACAGAAATATGGATCCGTAGCTGTTCTGTGGTCTTCTACCTGGTGACAAGTGGCCTCAGAACCCTGGAGGCCTGTCTAAGCTAGAAGGAAATAGAAGATTCTAGAGCCGGGTCTCCCTGCCTGTGGCATCTCTGTTCTCTGGGGTCAGTGTGTGTGAGGCATTATGAGAAGTGACCTACTGATTTGAGTCTGTGTTTTGGATTACCAATGGTGAGAAAGTGGGTATTCACCTCATGGGGCTGTGTGGGTGAGAAGATGCAGGCTTGGGGGTTCTCCCCTCTCACATGTCTCCCTGGTCCCCTCCTTATTCTTTTCTGGTATAGACAAGAATGAGCAGCCTCCAGAATCTTGTCATAGTCAAACTTACCATTCAAGTGTGACCTCCGCCATGCTGAGACGTTCCCTCCCCATCAGAGCTGGTGTCTTGGGTCCCCCTAGGCAAGCAAGTCTCTCAAATCCCTTCAGCCCCCAGTACTGGGGTTGGCTCTGCTGCCCCTCAGTTCCCCTTTGCCTCTAGCTGGGAATGTGCCTCTGCTGCCTGCTCCCCTGGCTGCCTGCAGCCCCATACCCAGTTGGGTGGGTTCCTGAGATGGATGGGGGCAGGGAGGGCCTGGCCAGACTCCCTCCCCTTAGAGAAAGCCCCCAGCCAGGCCTGCTTCTGGGGAGATAAGAAGCAGGCGGCCCAGCTCCGCCCCTGTTTCTGTAATCGCCTTCTCAGCTGCCATCCCTCCCCCACGACTCCCCACTTTTCTGTATCATCTTTATGGCTGTAGAATGGTCTGGGCTGACACTGAATTCATTTAACCCAGGGCAGGTGGGGTCGCAGGAGATGAGGAGGCTGGGGAGGGAGCCGTGCCCTCCCCCAGAATAGGAGAAAAAAGAGAGCCCGACACCAGTGACAACCAAAGCAGGGCAGAAAACAGATTTTTGAATGCCAGAAACCTTGTAGTGCCAGAGGCCAGTGTCCAACTATTGTCATCTAAGGTTTATCTGCCATATTCCTTCACTCAACCCACCTTCCTCTCTCTTCCCTCTTTTCTTTTTTTTAAAAGATAGATAGATAGATGAGAGAGAGAGAGAGAGAGAGAGAGAGAGAGAGAGAGAGAGAGAGAGAGAGAGAGAGCACCAGGGCTACCACCTTGTGGGTCTGGCTTATGTGGGTCCTGGGGAATTGAACCAGGGGCCTTAAACACTGGAGGCAAGTGCCTTAACCGCTGAGCCATCTCTCCAGCCCTCCTTCCCTCTTTTCTTCTCCTCTTTCCTTCAACCAGTAAAACCTGAGTTTCAGGACATGGCCCTAGTTGTCACCTGATTTGAATCTAGGCTCAAAAAAAAAAAAAAAACCACCCTACTTTATTTATTTATTTATTTGCATGCAGAGAGAGTGACAGAGAGGAGAAGAGAGGCAACTGTGTGTGTGAGAAAGAGAGAGAGAAAAAGAGAATGGGCTCCCCATGGCCTCGGCCACTGCAAACTCCAGATGCATGTGCCACTTTGTGCATCTGGCTTTACTTGGGTACTGGGGAATCAAACCCAGGTTGTTAGGCTTTTTACACAAGCCTTAACTGCTAATCTCTCCAGCCATCTGGCTTTTTAAAAAGTTTTTTTTTTTTGAGAGAGAGACAGAGAAAAAGAGGCATATATATATATGGAGAGAGAGAGAGGGAGAGAGAATGGGTATGCTAGGGCTTCCTGCCACTGAAAATGAGCTCCAGACACATGCACCACTTTGTGCATCTGGCTTTACATGGGTCCTGGGGAATCGAACCCAGGCCATCAGGCTTTGCAAGCAAGTGCCTTTAACTGCCAAGCCATCTCTCCAGCCTGTTGAATCCTGGCTTTTGCAGACCAGTGGCTTCACCTCTCTGGGCTCAGTTCCTTTACCTGTAAAATGGAGGTGGTGGTGACCCACCTCACTGCAGCTGAGGTGGAAGCCTCTTGGTTGAAGGGAGGGTGGGATCATGGGTACCCACGTTTGCTTTATTTATTGCCCCTTTTATTGCCTCATTTATAGGTGGGGCAGAGGCTACTGCCCCAAGGGTGCCCCTGTCATGCCAGAGCTCCCCCCATAGGCTACTCCCAGGGGCAGCTTACCAAGGTGCTTTCTCTCTGGTGGAGCACAGCCGGGCTTGTGAAGCAGCTCATTGAGGAGTGAGTTTGAGTGCTGGCCGTACAAGCAAACCCACATAACAGCCAGGCCTGGTGGCCTGTACCTGTAAACCAGAGGCAGGAGGATCCCTTCCCTTGGATGTGCGAGACCCTGTTTCCAAAAATAAGGCCGGGCTGGAGAGGTGGCTTAGTGGTTAAGATACTTGCCTGCAAAGCCTAATGACCTGGGTTCAATTCCCCAGGACCCATGTAAAGCCAGATACAAGAGGTGGTGCATGCATTCTCTCTGTCTCTCTTCTCTCTCTCTCTCTCTCTCTCTCTCTCTCTCTCTCTCTTTCTCTCTCTCTTAAGGTGGAGAGTGACAGAGGAAGATGCCTGACTTTAACCTCTGGCTGGTGTCCACATGCACGTATGTGTTTGCACACTACACACACATACAAACGTGTGGCCATGTCAGGGGGCTTTCCCTCTCTAAGCTTCAGATTGGATCACATGTCCATAGAGCCCTGACTCCACCATGGATACCCCAGAAACATCTCTCCTCTGGTCTCTGGGCTCTCTCTCTCTCTCTCTCTCTCTTCCATATCCTTTCTCCATAGCAAAGGTGCCCTCTGTCCTCGGGACTATGACTTGGCCAAGCTCATCATGTCCTTCACTCTTAACCTAACTCATTCCAGCCACTCCAGGTCACTCTACCTTAGGGCCTTTGGGGGGGGTCCCAGCTAGAACACTTCCTCCAGTCCCATTCCCCCTCCCCACCCCGGGCTACTTTGCTAATAAGTTCCCAGGTAAATGCCACCCTCTCAGGGACACCCCATCTAGTAGTCCTCACTTGGTCATCTTTTAGTCTTATTGTCTTAATTACACTTAGTTCTCTCTCTCTCTCTCCCTCCCTCCCTCTCTCTCTCTCTCTCTCTCTCTCTCTCTCTCTCTCTCTCTCTCTCTCTCTCTCTCTCTGTTGTTACACCGGGTCTTTGCACCCCACGCCTAGCCTCTTGCGAGAACATCACCTGTGGTCAGAGGCTGGGTCTGTCTCATCTGTTGGCTTTTCTCTTTTATAAAGGACATTGGAGGGGCGCAGTAAGTATTATTTAAATTAATTCTTGGACATCCTTGTTTCAGCTGTTTTGTTTGTAGGTGGGTGAGCAGTTGGATGTGAATCCAGCCACACAGTGGAGTCTCCTTGACCCTCCTGCCCGCAGGCTGGCATGTTCTCACGTACAGAAGGCAAAGGCATGGGCTCACAGCCAGCCCCAGGCGGGCGGGCGGGCGGGCGGGCACACGCTGCCTGCAGGTTAGTATTGTCAGGGTCGGAGCCTGCTCCTCATGAATACTGCCATGGAAAGTGGGCCACATGGTTTTCTGTGAGGGACTTGAGTCAACCAAGAATGCAGGAGGAAAATGAAACAGAGGCTCCTGGGCTCCCGGGAGATGGCGAGGGGACAGTTGGTCTGATGGGGGCCATCTGGAAGGATACAGCTGGAGGGGGAAGGGTGAGCAGCAGGTCCGAGGGTCTTTGCTTACTCCGAGGATTTCCCTGAACCCCTTGAAAAGACCCTATTGAAGGGGGCACCACAGGGGAACCAGTATTTATTGAAGGCCTACTGTGTGCTGGATCCACGGAGGATATATTGCCTGTGCTTTTCAGTTTTTCATGGCAGCCGGTGACAGCCGGGCATCAGCACCCCATTTCAGGAATGGGGGAACACTGGCTCAGAGCGGTGAAGACTTCTCTAAAGACACAGCTAATATTTAGTGCCAGGCTGGCATTCAAAGCCGAGTCCATCAGCGGTCAAAGCCAGTGTTTGCTTTGGTCCCAATATTGAGCTGTGTCTCCTGAATTCTGGGATGGAGGTGCTGACAGGGAGGAAAGGAGATGGGGGACAGTGATAAGACTTGGGGTGGAAGGGACAGGGGAAGGACTGAATAGGTTGGGGCTCAGAGGGGACCTTCTGTCTCCTCACTCTGGCCCCAGCCTCGGGTGGGGGACATAGGGAGAGAAACTAAATATCATGTAATTGCCCTGCTCTTGTGTGAAATTTGTTTCGGGACACATTAGTTCCACTGAATTTAGCTGAACAGCGGGGAGCCCAGAGAAATGATTTGCAATTAGCCCCAGCCCCACGGCACCCCCGTGGAGACATGAGGCTCTAGTGCCAGAGGGAAATGGCCAGGGGTGGGGGGAGCTGCCGCAGGAAATGCCAGCAGGCAGGACTGTGCTCCAGAGTGGCTCAGAGGAGCCCCAACTCTCAACCCCAAGATCTGGGCAGGTTGGTAGGCGTGTTAGAGAAAAGCCAACATTGCTTCTGACCCCCATGCAGCTGTCTGCCCACTGCACGCCCACCCCCTTGAGTACTGAAGTCTCTCCCTGGATTTCATCGGTCTCCCCATCACTCGGGAGGTAGGGAAGGGACCCCCATTTTGTGGAAGGAGGAAATGAATGCTTAGGGAAAAGAAGGATCTCTTGCCTGACCTCCTGGATGTGACAGGAGGACTGGAACCCAGCCCAGCGCGAGTCTTCATGATGTGACAGCTGCCTGGAGCATGGCCACTGAGGGGCACACGGGATGGGTACTTTGACGGCTCTGGAGTCAGCGATGATGGGTGCATATCCCAGCTCGGCCACATTGATTGTGCCATTTGCCTCTGGGGCTCAGAGCTGGGGGCTACGCAAGTGCTCTTCCATGAGCTGTAGCCCCAGGCGGAGAATCTTATTGGCACAGTGGGGAAAGCCATTGCTGCTCAGCCATGAGAACCTGAATTCAGATCCTTAACACTTGAGTGAAAGTAGAGCTGGATGGCATGCACCCCTAATCCCAGTGCTGGGGAGGGTAACAGGAAATCCCCAGGGCTTACTGGCTAGCTAGACTAGTGAATAAGTGAGCTCTGGGTTCAGGAAGACAGTCTGTCTCAAAGAATAAGGCAGAGACACCTGACATTGAACTCCTTAAACCCTGGCCTACACGCTCACCTATACAACATACAAGCATACATATGCACCCACCACGCAATACACATGCCATTATGATTGCTATTATTATTATTATTGCGTTATTAGTATATTGCTATTAAGTCCCCATCAAGGCTCCCAGGGGAGGAGAGAAATATGGGGACCCATCATGTTGGTCCCAATGATGTCCTGACCTCACATGTCTGCTCACAGATACAACTAGAGTGAGTCAGGCAGGACAGTTGGAGCCCTGGGTCTTCATAGCACAGAGTTCTCACTGGACCAGGGGACTCCAGGAGGGCTTCTGAGAGGAGGTGACTGTCCACGCTGCATCGCCTCAACCAGTGCCCTCCAAGTTGGTTGAATGTCAAGCAAACCCAATGGCTTTGGTTTAGGTCTAAGTAGCCTACTTGCCAGGGTATTTGTGCCCCACAAAAATCTTACAAGGTGAACCTTGGAATGTCCCCCAATTTGCTGAGGAGAAAAGAAAGCTTCCAGTTTTTCCTTTATTCACCTGGCAAAAGTATTGCTGCACTCAAAGCAGAAGGGCAGGCCCCACCCCTGCCTGGCCATCCTGCTGCCTCCTTCCTGCCTCTCCCTCCCTCCTGCCTCTCCCTCCCCTGCCTTTCCCTCCCTCCTGCAGGGTTCACTATGAAATAAAGTGGGCTGCTAGGCTCTAGCTGACCTCCCAGAGGACACCCCTGGGGATTCACCAGGCTCAGTTCTAGGTGTGAGTCAGGAGTGGCAGTGACCCATCTGTCCATAGCCTGCCCTGACCCTGGCTACTTCTTTCACAGGGTGAGATGAGGAGGCCTGTGGCTGGGGACTGGAGGCTCCCAGGCTGCCCACAACCCTTGAAGAGGAATCAGTGTCGAGATGGTTCTTGCCTATTGGCAGCTGGGCATGTGCTGGCACAGAATGGGTCTCTAATAAAGTGAATTCGGGAAGCTTAGGTCTATAAATTGTTTCCTCTGGGGGGGGGGAGTTGGGGTTGGGGGAGGGGCTCCTTATTTCCAGACAGGGGCTAAGGAAAGAGACAGGCATTTCTTCTCTGCCTCTGTGTGTGTGTGTGTGTGTGTGTGTGTGTGTGTGTGTGTGTGTGTGTGTGTGTGTGTTCGTTCATCTGTAGGTGGGTGCATATGTGTGTTCCGGAACATGTGTGCACGTGTGCTCCTGCATGTGGAGACCAGAGGTGGATGTCGGGTGTCTCTCTCAGTCACTTTGCACTTTGTGTTTCCTGATAGGATCTCTCATTGAACTTAGAGCCCACCAATTCGGCTACACTTTCTAGTCAGTCAGCCTTTGGGATCCACTCCCCAGCGCTGAGATTAAGGCATGCACCACCGCACCTGGCATTTTATGTGGGTTATGGTGATCCGAACTCAGGGCCTCAAGCTTGTGTGACAAGGACTTTTTCCACTGAGCCATCTCCTCAGCCCTGAGGCTGGCTTTTCTTCCACTGGCTAGTCTAGATGGTGGCTACCTTCTTGCAGGCAGAGAGCGCCTTCAGGGTGTACAGAGATCTCTGGGCTGGGTGGCAGAGAAAGCTTTCCAGAGAGGTGGCTTGACTCAGGCTGCTGCTCTTCTACTTGGCTGGCTTCCCCTTGCCTCTACCTAGGCTTGGGGGTGGTGTGGAGAGGCAGTCCTCATCTTGGACCATCCAGGAAAATCATGAAGGGAAGATGCTACAGCACCCTGTCTTGTCTGGAGCTCTCTGGGTTTAGCACCCAACACTCACATCCTGGGAAATCCCCGCAGTCCCTAGCATGCTGGGTCAACTGTTCATGATATTTGCAGGCAGAGGGCTGGGATTCACCCCTGAAATGCCCCCCTCCACAGCATCAGCCTGCCCCCTCCTCTCTCCTCTGAAATCATCAGCCTCCCCAGGTCCCCAAGGACTGCCCCATCCCACGCCTTCTGTGGATCCCCGCAATGCCCAGGGCTGCGTTTTCTCTCCCTCTGGCTTCTTATCTCTGCTAGTCTTCTTGTGCAGGAAGAGATAAAAGTAATTCTTATGGCTGCGTCTGTCTCCACCGGAGGGGCAGCGGCCAGCCCTGTCCCCCTCCTGTCGCATTCCCTGGCCCGGACAGATAAAGGGTTAGACCCAAGCACATGTCATTTTCTTTGTGTGAAATCAATATTCACCAAAGTTTATCTGCCCGACATAGCAGGAGGTGCTAATTTCATCCACGTCAATTATTTTGATGAAGGTTCATAATGTCCAGGGTGTGAGAGGAAGATAAAAGAATTACTATGAGCATGCACACGCATACCTTGCACACACGTGTTTGCCCACCAGTTCACATGGGGGGCACACAGGGATCTGCCCAGGGGAGAGACTGATGGACAGCTGCCCCACCCTCCCAACTGGTGACGGTTCAAGACATGGGGGGAGGAGATACACATGAGGGTGTTTCAGTAAGACACTGCAGTAGCTGTGAACCCATGGGCGATTTTGACCCCTGGGGTGACATTGGCCTGCTTGGAGCCATGTTTGGTTGGGGACAGTAATGCTAATGTCATGTACTGTGTAGAGGAGTGTGTAGAGATGCTGCTAAGCCTCCTGTGAAGCCCAGCAGAGCCCTCACCTACAGAACCATCTAGAGCCCAGAGGCAGAGTGTTCATCTGGCCAGGGTGAGGACCCACCCCTCCAGTTCCATCCTCAGCACTGCAAAAGGAAAAAAAAAAAACAATTATCCAGGGGGCTGGAGAGATGGTTCAGCGGTTAAGTGCTTGCTTGCAAAGCTTGATGACTCAGGTTCGAGTCCTCAATACCTATGTAAAAGTAGATGCACAAAATGGCACATGCTTCTGGAGTTCATTTGCAGTGGCTTGGAGGCCCTGGCGTGTCCATTCTCATTCATCTTTCTCCTTGCAAATAAATAAAAGTATTTTATAAAAGAATTATCTAGGTCACATGTCAATGATGTGGAGATTAAGATCTATTCGGATAGTTGTGGGTTTTTTTTTTTAATTTTGTTTTTTAAAGTGTTCTCTGTAAATATGTGGTCCTAATGCCAATGGTGTTGGCAAGAGACTACTTGGAGATTTGTACATGTATTTTTTTTTTAAAGACGGGATTCTAAAGATAGGAAATAAGAAACCAAAATATAAGAATAGAAAAGCTAGGTATGGTGAAATATATCTGTCATTCTAATACCAGGAGGCTGAGGCAGGAAGGTTGTGAATTCCAGGCCAGCCGGACCTGTCTCCAGAGAGAGAAAGAGGGAGGGGAGAATATTTTAAAATTCCCTGCAGAATTGAGGAAAACGAAGGTGATGACAGACAAAACGCTGGCTTGGTAGAAATTCTAGCAACCCATAGGCTGAAGCAGAGCTGAACTCGGTACTAGGTAGAAATGAATTTTGAGGACCCCAAGTCCAAAGAGTGTGCAGGGGTACCTGGTGAGAGGTCATGACCTGGTCCTCCGGGACCATGAATGCTTGGGTTCACGCTTTCCAGTGCCTGCGTGTCTGCACTACAGGCCAAACGGAACCCTGGGAGCTCCTACTTAGAGTTAAATTGGAATGTTTCACTGGCCAGCACTTTAAAATATTCATTTATTGACTGAGACCCAGAATGACCTTGAACTTCTGATCTTCCTGCCTCTACCTCCTGAGTGCTGGGTTTCTGCTAAGGATCGAACCCAAGGCTCTGTGCATGCTGGTACGGACAGAACTCCTTCTATCAACTGGGCCTCATCTGCAGCACCATACAGTACTATGTAGACCATCACGTGCTCCCAGAGCCCACGGAAATGACATCAGAATGCTAAGACTGAGGCTGGATGGGGCCCTGAACGTGTTTCTCTCTCTTTTTCTCTCTCATTAGCTTAGTCCTTAGACCCAAAGCCTTTCTATCCATCTAACCGAGGCTAACCCTAAGAGCCTGTGGTGCAGGCTGGCCCAGCATCGGGGACTTGTGAGAAACTCCTTGTTTTCCAACAAAACTCCTGGCACCTTATTATTTTATTGTCAGACAAACATAGCAAAGGATGTTCCACTTGGAGGCAGGGCTGAGTGTCGATCACATAATATATGGTGGTGTGAGCAGATGTCATGATATTATATGATAAAATATTATGAGCGGATGATATGTTCTTTATTACAGGCGGTGATAGATGACGCCGTATTACGATTATTGATGATGATGTATCATGCGTTCTGGTGTGCGTGGGGGATTATGTATTCACACGCGCAGGCTCCGGGAGTCTGATTTAAGAACTTCTTCCTTTAACTCACCCACCTCTGCCCGTGCCAATCAAAGTCTCTCTGGCTTGAGTGGGACGGAGGATCAGAACGCTTCAATCCTTGGGCCTAAGTCGTGTATGGCTTTGAGATTTCCGGGGATTTCAGGCCCATGGGCCACAAATTCTGAATGAGTTCAATCTGCCCGGGGCTTTGGGTCTGCAGGAGCTGGCTCTGAGATCTGTTGGTGTCATGGGTAATGTGGGAGATGGGATTGGTGGGGGCCAGCAGCCAGGCCATGGTATACAGAAATGAGATTGCTGGGGGCCACGGTTTAGAGAAAGAAGCGGGGATACCCACCATCTTCAAACTTAATTATAAGAAGCAAAAATGGGATCAAGAGGGAATATCCAGGGAATAGGACGTGGCTTCATCAAAGCGAGGTTGGCAAACAACAATGTAAACACTCTAGGGAGAAACAACTGCTCACAGCAGTCTGCAGGACCGCAGGGCCTAGAAGTCTGGAGGAGCAGCAAGGTCCAAAGCTGGAGTCTGCCGGACAGGAGATCCTGGGAAAGGTAAGGTAATTAACTGGTAATTAACAATCACAAGGCTGGCTGGCTGGGTGAGCTTAAGCAGGTGACAGAGCCCCCTGGGTCCAGCCCTTTTCTCTAAAAGATGTACATCAGGACACTACTCGGATTGCTTAGGGACACTGAGTGCTCAGGACACCTGGCCCAAGGGAAGCACCCAGCTTTCACATTGCTGCCAACAAGCCCATTTCCTCGATGACTAAAATGCCAGAGTCAGCCGGGCGTGGTGGCACACGCCTTTAATCCCAGCACTCAGGAGGCAGAGGTAGGAGGATTGGCATGAGTTCAAGGCCACCCTGAGACTACATAGTGAATTCCAGGTCAGCCTGGGCTAGAGCGAGACCCTACCTCGAAAAACAAAACAAAAAAATAAAATAAAATGCAGAGTCCTTAAAGACAGTTCTGCCTGGGACATAGCTGGGACTCCTTGAAAGCACCCAACACTAAGTGTCCCCAGGCCCCAGCTCTTGTCACCAGAGCAGAAGAGGTAGTGTCATTGCCAAGGGTAGATGGATTGGAGACTTTAGGGGATTCAGAGCAAATGGAATTCCTAAAATTTGTGGACATTAATTCTATTTCCCATCTATAAGGTAGCTAAGCTTTTATAACCTCAGGAGACAGGGCTTTCTTGCCAATTCATATCTCTCTCTCTCTCTCTCTCTCTCTCTCTCTCTCTCTCTCTCTCTCTCTCTCCTCTCCTGTGCTTTATCTCAGAGACTGGTCTTTATCTAAGCAGGCCCTCTTGACTTCAGCACCATTGGTATTAGCTTATTTAGTAGCCTCCAGGATGGCTCACTAGCCGACAGTCATGCCACCCCTGGTGTGATTCCCCCCCCCATAAAAATCCTCCAAATATTGTCTGATGCCTTCCTGGGAGGCAACATGTCTCAGTTGAGAAACACATATTGAAAGACTCCCGGGTTCCGTGTCATTAACATACTGGCCTCACAAGCAGGAGGACCCAAGTTCAATCCCAGAACCCATGTAAAATGCCGGGCATGTGGCAGGTACCTGGGACAGAAGGATCCCTGGGGCTCTCTGGCTAGTTCAGTTAGACTCATTGGTGAGTCCAGGTCAATGAGAGAGTCTGTTTTAGAGGAGGAGGATGACACCTGAAGTTGTCTTCTGGCCTCACACGCACACACGTAAAAATCATGCCCAATGATTCTGTTCTCATAAGTGTATGAGACGCAGAGGTCAGAGGTCAGCACATGCATCCATAAGGCCGTCGCCATGGTTGCTCAGTGCAGGAACTGGAGGCTGTCAGGCTCTTTGGCCCAGGTCCACACCACCACACCTGCCATTTTTCCGTATATTCTGAGGATGGAACTCGGGTCCTCAGGCTCCTGTGGAAGCTTATCACACTAGGAGCTCTTGTCTCGGGAGGGTCACTGCTCCATTCTGCAGGATGATGGGGCTGAGGGTGGGGGAGGAGATGGGGACGGACACCTTTTAGATGTTCTGTGCCAGAGAGGACTTGGCTCCTTCAAATATGGGTATTCCCATCCCTGGCTCAGGGCAATTAGTGGAGAAAGTACAAAGGTGAAACCCCCTCAGCCTCGGCTTTGTGGGCACTCTCTGTGTACCAGGCCCCTGTTTAGTACATCGTTACCAGCCACCAGGGCTGTTAACTGGGACAATGACCCACGTCTCAGCTGGCTTAGAGGCACCTACAAATCTGCAAGGAAGGTCCCCATTGGGGAAAGTTCTGCTTCCCAGCAGGTCTCTGTGACTGTTGGCAGGACCCGAGGGCCTCTGCCAAGCTGCCTCTCGGTGCGGTGCCTTGCCATCTCGGCCACCCTGTGGGCTGGGCTTCCTCAGCACCTGCCAGAGGGAAAGTCCCATGATTATAAGTTCCCTGCCTTTTGTTTACGCAGGTGACAGCTGGCTTTGACATTGCTACAGTGAACTTCCTGTTGCTGGTAGAAAGTACCCAGCCAAAAGCAGTTTATGGGAGGAATGGGTTTATTTTGGCTTACAGACTCGAGGAGAAGCTCCATGATGGCAGGGAAAACAATGGCATGAGCAGAGAGGGTGGACGTCACCTCCTGGCCAGCACCAGATGCCCAACACTGGCAAGGGGAAGATGGCTGTGACACCCATAAGCCCGCCCCCAACAGCACACCTCCAACAAGGTTCCCATTCTAAGATTGCCATCAGCTGGGATCAAACATCCAAAACACATTAAGTTTATGGGGACACCTGGATCAACCCACCACAGCTACGCTCTGTTTGTGAGAAGCAATTCATGGGTCCTTAAGTGAGGTGTTGGGTGCAGTCCACGTGGCCGTAGTCACCTCCATGGGCTGTGACCACAGGCCCAAACCAAGCTGGAGTGTTAGCTGCATATCCATCCCTGGCAGATTCCCAAGACCAGCGGTGTGAAGACACAGCTAGACCCACATGGAGTCACCAAGACCAAAATAGGAAGCTCCTGTCCACAAGGGTGGTCTCTTCTCTTCGGGGTGCCTGGGAGATAGGAAGTGCCTGGCACCTTCTGCAGGGCTGGCTCTCATGGCTGAGCCCTGGGTCCTGCTCATGCCAGGTCCCCTTGCAGGAAGTCTCAGGGTCTCTCTCTTCCATGTGGCTTTCTCATGCTCCAAGGAGACAAAGAGGAGTCTGGCTGGGTCAGAGGCTCCTGCATCATTGCACGGGAGACAGATTGCATCCAAGGTCACTTCCACAGTCGTTGACGGAATTTGTGGGAGCCTCTGACCTAGGAGAAGGGATGTGGGGTGTTTGCGAAGATTTGTTACACAGTACACAAAGTCAGCTAAACAGAAAGTGTCCCCAAAGGAGGTGTGAGGGCACCCCTTTTGTCATTTCACCCTGACACAGGAGTGGACACCCTGCTACTGGCAAGAGGTGAATCCCCTCAGGGAACATATTTTCTGGGCTCAATCTTGGAGGTCACACAGATCACTTCCGGCACATGATACTGCTTCCTGTGGGCACAGGTCCAGCCAACTTCCTTGGAAGAGAAACACGCATGAGGGTGTGGCCCCCAGAGCCCAGGCTTGTAGAGGGAGGACTCTGCAGAAAAGAGCTAACCCAGCAGGCTGCTCCTGGGTTGGGTGGCAAGGCTTACTTTTCTGGAATCTTCTAATGGTCTGTCTCCTTTGAATAACAGCTCCTCACCTCTGCCTCCCAAGTAAGTCTCTG
>PVHP010027642.1:0-23706 GCA_004024765.1 Zapus hudsonius | reverse complement strand
TATCAGCCATTAGCTGCTTCATATTTGCATTGCAGTTGTGGTCGGAGTCATATTGTTCTCTATTTGCGATTCTGTATGTGTTGCCTCTGTTTCTTTGCCACTCTCCTGCTCCATAAAGGGACTAGGGGGCCTGGGTTGTGGAGGTCCGTCTTTGATTTCTGTGGGTTTTTTCCTTTGATTTCTTCCCATGTCTAGGTATCGGTGAGTGGGACTCTGGCACCCTGGTGGGTGTTGATCAGCCTGTTTTGCTTCCAATGGGAAGATCACCAGGTTTGATCTTAAACAAACGACTTTCCTGTTGGGGAGTTCTATGCCCAGTGAGGCTTAGTTTATTACCTGACTGGATCACCCTGCTCCCAGATGGTATGCTGGAGTAGAAACACAGTCCCAGCACTCCCACTATAGGGCCCAGTGTTCTCCCACCTGGCTGTGGCCACCTATCTGGTGCTCGCCCAAGACGCCTTTGCCCCTTTAGCACTGGCTGAGGTTTCCCGGTGGTGCCTGAGTCCTGGCTACACCTGGCAGCTGCAATCCCACGCACTAGGGGTCTCAGGGGGAAGTGTGCCCAAGAATCAGTGGTGCATGGTCCCTGGTGCCTGCCAAAGCGGCTTTTTTCCCTACCAGCCCTGGACGGGGTTCCCAGGAGCCTGAGGGTCCTCACGCGCTCGGGAACTGTGCTATCTCAACTTGCCCGTGGAACAGGAATGCCTGTGTATTGGAGGGGTCTCAGGGAGAAGTGCGCCCAAGAATCACTGGAGGGTCAGTGGCATGTGGTCCCCAGTGCCCGCCAAAGCAGCCTTTGTCTTCCCTGCCCTGGCTGAGGTTCCCCGGTGTCTGAGAGCTGGCCCCGCCTGGCAGCTAAGGATAGAGTGCTCATTCAGTTTGCCCGAGGGGCGATTGACTGTGTATGTGGAGAGGGTCTCAGGGAGAAGTGTGCCCAAGAATCGCTGGAGGGAGGCTGGAGGGCGGGGGCCCCGGGAGAGAGCGGTTCTCAGCCTCGCCAAGAGCCACGGGAGCAGGTGCTAGGAGTGGGGGAAGGGCGGCGCTTTGTTCCTCTACCGAGTAGAAAGCAGATGGGGAGACTTGACCCCCCAGCTAGTGTGGAGTTGGGGAGACGGTAGGTTTGGGTTCAAGGCCAGCTGGGGTCCCGTGTTTGGATCCCAGCTGAAGAATCAAACCTTTTCGAAGAGAGGCCTGGCGAGGCTGCTACTTGTCCGCCATGATGCTCCGCCTCCCTCTCATTTCTTTTGATGAGAATTTTAAATCTTAAACCCCGTATTACTTATTCCAAATACTAACAAATTTATTTTAATTTTAATATTAGATCAACCATGATCTTATTAATATGTGCATTTAAAATTGAATTGTTAAATTACCTGACTGGGTGTTTATCCCCAAGGGTCTCCAAAAGTTCACATATTTCATAAGTTTTTTTTATGAAATTTTATGCACAAAGTGTTTTACGTAAATGAAGTGAACATTCAGAAACCTAGATCACATCAAATTGCTTAAGTCTGTGAGCTTGTAGGATTTCTACTTGCCAGATGTTTACACAGTTGCAAATGATGAGCTCTAAATGGTAAACTTGAAATGAGAAGAATTTACATAACCATGTTCTATAGGTTAGATTCTCTGTACTGCAGAGAAGAGAAATAAAGTTGAAACAGTACAATCAACACCTATGCAGTCTTCTCTGATGTAATACACAGTCATCACATAGTACACTGATATACTATTGACAATTCAAAATCTAGAACATTTTATCTGAACTAAAAGTGCTTGAATATGTCTTTAGTTCTTGGATTTTTTAATCTGTATTTTTGCCTTTTAAATTTCAAATGTTGATTAAGATATGTTTCAATATTGACCATAAAGGCTATAATTGGCCTAACTTGCATGACATTGTCAGCAACTTACTGTACTTCAGTTCGTTAACAATGATTTCATGAGTTCTTTAAGATCAGAGAAAAATAGTAAAAATGAGAAATTTTCTGAACAAGTTAAAATGCATGTTTCAATAATTAATATGGTATGGACAATAAGCATCTAGTATTTTCCTTGATAATTTTTCAGAATGTAACTTATCTTTAGCTGGTGTTTTAATACTCAGCCTCAGGTAGCATAAAGTATGATAGAAAAGACCCCAACAATGTACAGAGAGGAATAGATAACAATATCATTCCGGCTTTCTACTGCAAGTGAACTCTATGTGCACAGGCCACTTTGTGTATCTGGCTTTACATTGGACCCAGAGCTTTGAAAGGTTCACAAATAACTTTAAAGTAGATCTTGTGGTGAGTGTAAGCTCAAGTTGAAAATAAAACTAAGTATGTCATGTGTGTTTTCATTTAAGGCCATAGTAGTAGATCAGGAGACTTGCAATAAAGTTCAGATAGGTTTTATGGAAGTGATTGTGAGAATTGTAAAATAGGGGTAAATTGTTAGGAAAAATGTGGCCGATAATTAAAAAAAATATATAGCATTCTGATGCTGAACATAATGAGAGTGCTTAGTAAAAGTATGGTCATCCAAGTCACCGGACTTCTTATATTATAATTGCTTTCTCAGAGTGTATGCTAAAAGATGTCAAGTTACATTATGTGATCACTAAATACTTACATGAATTATTCTTACTCATATACCATTTGTCATAACAAGATGCATGATCAAGTCCAAAAATAAAATGCTTGTCAATGACAGGAGAGCATAGATATTGGGGTTATTGTTCAATTGGGGCAACCAAAAGAGAATTTTGTTTTTGTACGAATACATTTAAAAAAAGAAAGAGGGTCATTTATGGGCTATTGTGATTTTTCAAATAGTACAAGCATTGAAACAAAATCTGGGTAATAATTTATAGGAGGGGAAAGAGGTGGTTGCTGCACTGAGGTAAATAAAATTGCCTCCATAACCTCAACTTTAGATCAAAGCTGACTCAATGTTTGAGTTCACCTAACTATAGAAATAGTGGTGCCATTGAGAGTAATAGGGGCATCAGATTGACAGGAGAATATTAAATGTGAATAAATTTCTTTTCTTTCCATACAGATGAAAGAAATGATAAAGAAATAATGACTTTTATTATTTGCTTTCTTAGGTTGGATGTTGATATAACAGAACTTCACAGTTGGATTACTTGCTCAGAAGCTGTGCTCCAGAGTCCCGAATTTGCCATCTATCGTAAAGAAGGCAACTTCTCAGATCTTAAAGAAAAAGTCAATGTAGGTCCTTGAGTAAATTTTATCCTTTTTCCTATTTTGCAAAAAATTCACTAATTCTATAGTTTCAAATCTTTGATTATATTAGCAATCTTGGGATTAAAGCAAAACAGTAATATGCTGTTTAATATGTGAAGAATTTCAGATTTAAAATTAAACATTAGCATAGAAAATTACTTTGGATGGGATTATTCATAAATACTTTTTAACTTGTGCATTAATTATATGGAAATTATCAATGTATAAAGTGAACTCAATATATAATGATTCCCATTATGTATTTTTATGGTCCTTAATAAACTTTTAAAATAGAATATTGCATAATAGAATAAAATATAGAAAAACAGAATAATAAAGTATACCCTTTGTATAGTGGGTCCCCCATAGTCTCCAGTAATTATAGTTAAATTTCTTACTTAGTCCCCAGCTAGTGGATTCTTAGGAATATTAAGTCTAATTAGAGGAGGTATCTGGGGCAGTAATTGGGATTGATTACTCTAGCCTACTTGATATTAGAACATACTCATACTTGCTGGCTGGTTCTCTCTCTCTCTCTCTCTCTCTCTCTCTCTCTCTCTCTCTCTCCTTCTCTCTCTCTGTGTCTATCGCTATCTCTCTCTATCTTTCTCTCCTCTGTGGATATATGAAGCTGTGAAATGTTGTGTCATGTTTTTCTCCACCCTGATTAAATATTCTTTTGAAACTGGAAGCTTGAAATAAACTCTTCCCATCCATAAACTCATCCTGGTTTGGTGATTTGACCCAGCAACAAGAAGCTCACTGGTATGGAAACGTTTGCATCAGGAGTAGATCATTTCTGTTTCTGTTATAACAGACATCATGTGGCTTTAATCTTTCTGAACTGGTCCTTGTGAGGAATGTGGAATAATTCAGAACTTGGGTCTATAAAACCTTTGTGATGCTATAAGCCCCAATTCTTGTATCATTTTGGTGAGAGTTTAAAATAGCTAAATGCAGTGAAATGTGGACTGCAAAGGCAAGGCTTATGAGTAGATTTGAGGGAAGAGATTAAAGTATAGAGAAATATGAAAAATTAATTGTCACAGAAACAAAAGTAAGCAAGTTTAAAGTTGCAGGCACAGAAACTGTTTTTAGGCCTCTTAAGCGCAAATTTCAGAAAGATTACTATCAATAATGTCTGCTGTCCTGCATTGAAATAATGATGACCCGAGGATCAAACCTGACTTACTGAAGGCACAAGATTTCTTTGAAAGAAGGGGACCATACATGAAAATGCTGAAGGCATATCTTGTTTCTTAAGGTCAAATTTTATCTCTCCCTGGAAATTGAAATTTGTCTGTTTCCCACATGCTTATTTTTATGGAAGCATGAAAATGCAGTAAAGATGGTCATAATGTGCACATAATTCCAGGAGTGACAATGTTAGTCAGTATTGAAATCCCTGTATATAGGCATTGTAAGGACACTACATGGCACTCCAAAGATGAAATATGAGTTTCACTTGAGGTGCCAGAATTTTGGAAATGCCTGTACAATAAGATGACCTTTCCAAAGAAAGCTCACCACTCTGATTCAGGTGTATCTGCCAAAATGCAAGCAGTGCAGTAGAGGGCACAATTGGGCCTTTTGAAACCAAGACATGTCAACATTGTTCCCAGATGCTGGGCATGGCTCTACAAGATTTAATTTTTGCCATATGGGTTATTGACCATGCATTGGTCCAGTCTCTTCTTCTTGCAGTGAAATGTTTATACCAACTTATGTTTGAAGGATTTAAGTTGGGTTTCAATTTTATAGGCCTCACAAATGTCAGACTTTCTTGAATTTCAAAAGAGAGTTCATGTGAGGTTCTTGGTTCACCTTTAAAAATCTGAGCCAGATTCTTGGGCCTGTACTTTTAACACCATGGAGAGGGAGAGGTGCTATAAATGGACAATATTGTAGAATTGATTTTCTGATGCCCTGTGAGTCACTTTTTCCAACTTGAACACTCATTTTCAGAAATAACAATATCATTCTTAATTGCCTACTAAAATAGTCCATGAAATGATGCACCTAGAAATTTTCTTCAGTCTAAATAACATGTATATGCATTAAAGATCCTTGAGAGAAATACACAGTAATTGTGATGGATATGCAACTCAGGTATATATTAATTTTCTTGACATATTCACCTGTCAGTATATGTAGTTATTTTGAACTCATGGGAGCCCCATCTCATGAACTTGGCAGTTATTAATTAAATTATAGATGTCCATTAAAGTGGCTAAATATTACTCTTTTCTTCTTTCACTGGATTCCATTAGTTTTTTATTCAGTTAGTGTTTAAGCATAATTTTATCTTCTCTATTGAACATGTGTTTTACTCAAGTAATTACAAAATTCTATATGCAAAGTTCTATAGGACATTTTGACTCCAATCATTCTGAGAAAATGTATAGTAACATTATTTATGGGCTTGTTAGAAATGTATAATCATAAATATTCTGTTTAAGAATCTGAATTTGAGTAATTTCTATAAGTAATTTACATGGATTTAGATTGGAGAATCAATATCTTAGTGCACCTTCTGTGAAGTTGCTAGACTCTCATATGGTTCTTTTCTCATTCCTTGTCTGCAACCATGGCTCAGAATTCTATATATTCAAAGTGTTGAAGTTCGCACATTGGTAGTATCAATTAATAAAGTAATAAAAATGGCTCACTGACTTCAAGTTGGTGTGAATTTGTTTCAGAATCATGAGCCTTTTACACAGCTCTCTTGAAAGGATTCCTGTTATGCTGGTGTAATCAATAGGCCTTGAGTTATTTCTAGGATCTATGTTTGTGTATACCCTCATCATATGACTTTATACGGAGTTTCATTGGATATCTTCTGATCAGTTAATTCTACTTGGCCTCCTATCTCCTATCTCCTATCTCAGTTGTACCTCCAGAACACATGTAACTCTATTTCACTATCCTTTATTGTATCTTGATCTTTACACTCTTCTCAGCTGCCTTTCCTCATTCTTGTATTTTTGCCTTTACATATTCTGTCATTGGTAACTCTGAAACCTTTCTGTTAAGACAAAATTTTCAGATCTATATACTAATCCTACTCATAAATGGAAACGTCTTTTCAACTCAAGTACACCACTATGATCATCACTCTTTTATATGCTCCTTCGTCTGCTCCTAGTTTTTACAGATATTATTCTGTATCTAATATAAATTCCTTGTAATTCATGCTTAGTGCTCATCAAGAAACTCAATTAATAACTTTACTTTTCTTAAATGAATTATTTTTCCTTATCCCAAGGTTATATTATATCACATACCATTTCATCATATTATTTACTCATTGAAATAATTGGTGCCAGGTCCACACTCTTTCCCAACTGGTTGTACATTTAATATTAGTAATCTTAGCACACATGTGAGATGTCCTTTTATATTCAAAATCTTCAATTTTCCTTAGTGCTTTAATTCAGCCACCTACTTTCAAGGCCATACTATAGATATCTTCACTGCCAGGAATAACTCCATTTCTTCATGCACTTTCCACACACCCTTGGTAAATTGTTAAATCCTTTTCTCTTAATCATTTCAAGTCTTTTTATACATCTCCTAAACCTGTTTCCAAAATTCACATTAGAATACTTTTTGTCCTTTCAATTAAAGTTTTATTTTTAATTGTATGTGTATATACATGCTCATAATATTTTTGCTGCCATTTAGCATGATGAAAGAGGTTCCACTTTAAGATACAGTTCTGTATATTCCAAGCATCAACACTCTCTATGTAGCTAGGAATTTTCTTCTGTTTAGCTGCATATCCATAGCTACAATCCCTCAACATTCTCTAAAACTTTATCATCAGCCTTTAAACAGGTCGTTTTTTTCTATGTTTGAAAACAATCTCCTGTCCTTAAACGACAACTAAGAGTACTTATTTTTCATGAAATTTTATTCATTAGCTTACTACCCCTATATACTAAAATATTTTACATGTCACTTGTTTCAATATTCATTCTTCTGAATAGCATTATTGTCCACATGTTTTCTTTTAATATTCCACTTGAAATATCTACATTCTTTCAGTTAATTTATAACCACTTTCATATATATATATATTACATACTTTTTCCTGAATGCTAAAGCCAGTAAATCTAATTGGGCATGTTTAATATAATTGTACAAAATATACATAAAATGACTAATACATGATACCCATAAATAGGTGAATTATTTTTGCTTTTTCTTATCAGTTCCCAAATAAATTTAAAAGGTAAACTAAAACTAGTACATTTGTATCCTATCCAAATTTGTCCTTTGTCTTTTATTTTTCCTTCAACACAGAAACACCAAACTAAGTCAACTAGATTTTTCTCCCTGTTCTTTTAGTAAATATGTAAAAATATGTAAAATCACTCTATTCCTTTATCACATTTTGATTTAAAGCTAATAATATTGATGGACAATCCTATTGCTGAACCACCTTGCTCTTAACATTCCCCTGAGTTTTAAGCCACCTTGACCATAAAATAAACTTGTGCAAAATAAGTGTGCTACTATTATATCCACATTTACAATCATTTGAGAAGGAAAAAAGAATCAGCTCTTCAGTTAGGCCTTAGAGTTTTTAGTGCTTGTATTTAGTTTTTGAAGCTAGTCTATGATCTAAGAGGGATAATGTGAAGGATGCCATCCTAAGACAAGGCCATAAGACAATGTTATGATGAATCTCCATTTAGAAATACAAATCACTTCTGAACACAAGTGAAAAGAAACCATAAGTCACCCCAATCAACTATCCTTCATCTTCATTTATATGGCCTGCTATTTTTTACTAATTGTAGTTTCAGCAACTCCAATTTTCCTACCACCTAATTTTTAAAATATAAGGCAGAAAAAAAAACTCCTACTTTTTTATAGTATCCAAATAAAAGAAAATCCCATTCATAGATTTCTGTCATTAAATCAGGGACAAATTTAGTAATAAGAACATTGGAACATCATTTTAATGCTGATTTTCATAGTTCCATTTGTCATGTTTCCATAACATATGTTAAAAAGTTGGAATAATTCTGTTAATCAGATGGTATATTTCCAGTTATCTCTGACACTAAAGTGTTCAGAAAGTCAGCATCGCTCACCTTCTTTCATGAATCCTTCAAGGATATTACTTTACTTATCCAAACAGATTTCCAGCTATCATCTCATAAACTTGATTATTTTAAGAAATTTACACGATGGAATTTTACTCAGCTGAAAGGAAAAATGACATATCGAAATTTAGGAAAAATGGTCTGACTTTGAGCAGATCTTACTAAGCGAACACTCAAAAGAACAGAACGCCACACATTCTCCCTCATATGCGGTCCTTAACCAGGATAACCGTAAACTCTATGCAGACTAGTAGAAAGAAGTGAGAGGTTATGAATGAGGCATAAGGGATAGGGGGAGGGAATGGCTTAAGCATGAGGATAAACCATATTGGGTTCAAAAACATAAAATGCTCACGAGCATACTGTAACCTATTGAGAAAGTAGTGAGCATCAACTGGCAATAGGGGCCATGAGTGGTAGGGGAGAGAGTCTAAGCCTGTGAACAATTAGATCAGCCTGACAACCCCTGGTTCCAACCACTGGTTCCGTCCCTCACTGAGCTGTTGACCAAAGCATCTCATGAGATTTCAACAACAAGACAGAATTCTGTCAAAGCCCTTGGGTGCCCTCCCCAGACCCGAGGCAAAACCGTGTTGCTGAAGAAACCACAGAATGCTACCAATCAGCATCCAGAGACCCTTCAAGATCCGGAAGGGTATCCAGCCCACAGAAGGCAATTAGTGTAGTGCTTCCTGGAAGGCACTGTACAGGCTCCTAGGGGAAACTGATCAAAGACAGCTGGAGTAAACAGAGATCACTGACATGAAACACAATCTGCAGCCATGAGTAGGCTGACCACACCTCTTACTGGTCGAGAACAAAGAAAGGAGCACTTGTGCAATGTAGGAACCTGGGCCTGGGGGAGACAATCAACAGCTTTCAAATTTGGCCAAATTTTCCACTTAGTGAGGGGGAGCCCTTGCCTGGAATTTGGGATTCAGGGCGATAGGCACCGGATCCCATACTCTTGGGCTCCCAAGACAAAATGCACTATGGGAGCGATTAATAGGGAGGCTGCTAAAAATAGAATCTAGGTAATCCAGAATTGAGTATATTCATTAACCTACACTGATCTCACTCTGCGATGGAGATTGTGTTTGTATTTTTCGGGAATGGAAAGTTTACTTTGAACATTCTACTATCTGTTTAGTTTTCTGTTTGTTTATTTATTTTTGTATTCTAAAGCCTGTGTTATTTGACTAAAAGAAGAATTTACTTTTTTCAAAGCCAAAAAAGACATTTAAGTACAACCTATTTTACAAATATGAAGGCTATATCTACTTCTGAATAGATATTTTGTTAAATAAACTATTTCTCTGCCAAAGGGTGAAACTCTATCACAGAATGCTAAGTAAATATATAACTGTTTCTAAAGATAAATTTAAGGCCATGGGGAATCTAGATACTATTTTCATGTTAATAAAGAAGATGCAATGAAAAGAGGAAGTAAAGTCATACGGGGTTTTAAATCACCTCAGTGAAGAATCAGAAAGCTTTCCTTTTTGTCCACTTTTCATATAGTTTTTTTTTTCTTTTGTATCAGTTTACTCATATCATACAATGAGTTGTAGTCAACCCACACACCATTGGGATGAACCTCTAAACCAGGCATAGTTATGGGAGGAAAGGGTTTATTGAAACTACAGGTCCAAGGGAAGTTGCATAATGGCTAAAGAGGCTGGCCCCAATTTTAACAGTCAAAGCAGAGAGAGAAAAAACATTACCAGTATCATACACCTAACAGCAAACAGGCAGGGGAAGGGGGAAGTGATTTTATTTTCCTTTATATAGCCTTCCAGAGGATATTGCAATTCTTTTCCAGACTTGTTTACTCCCTGAGTGCCTGGAATGTCCTTCCTGCATTGTCCTCCCAGGAAGGGATATTTTTTTCTAGCTCTTCTGAGCCTCCTTTCATCCTACTGTCTACTGAGAGGGCTGCCTTCCCAAGATTATTAACCCACCCAAGATTACTAACAGGTCAAGTTGACAAGAAATCTTTACAATCACACAATGGGATTTCCAGTTTTACTTAATTTCCTGATAATATCTAAGACTTTCACATGGTGGATTTGAACCTGTAATTTTATTTCATATTTAGTACAGTAAACATCTTAGATTATTACTTTAAATATTACAATATATTATACATATATCAAATATGTATCAGATTTATGTTGAGAAATATACCAAATCTAGATGTTCTATAGTAATATATGAATAATTTTAACATTAAGATAATTGTATTTGTATATATATATATATATATATATATATATATATATATATATATATATATATATATATATATACTTAGAAACATATATTTGATAAATAGATCTATATAGGAAAACCAAAACAAACACGTTGGATGGATGGAATATTTACCTGAAGAAAATTATTAAGAAAAATAACAATGGTTGACATGTTTTCATAAACAGGATGATTTTAAGGAGGTTATCATATCAGTACTTAATGTTTTCAGAAGCATTTATCCTATCAAGAGGAAAATTAGTAAACTACCTAAAAAATCTTACGTATGTTAGTAAAAATTTCAATCTCACTATATATTATTGAAGAAAATTTGAAGATGACATAAAAAGTCTATCATGTTTTAGAATTTTTACATGACATCTTTTGCCTTGAAATCAAAGGGATATTAGATGGACTGATCAATGGATGAATGAATGGATATACATATATGTGAATATATAAGTAGTGATAGAGAGGGGGAAGATTAGAACAATGAGAAAACTGTAACGAAATAAAATTCTCTAATTTATTGATTATAGTGTATGCTTTTTCTACTTTTCTATTATCAGTTCATAATATGTAAAACAAACTGTTATCCCAACTACAATTTAAATATGTAATTTCTAGAAGTCTAATTTAATCCAACTTTATTTTACTGAGGATTCTTCTATGGTTTCTGTTTATATAAATACCTGTGTTTGGTATGCATTTATGACTAACAGGAACCTAATGGTCAATGGAGGAAATTTAAATGTGTGTATGGAGACCCTGTGTTTCAGTAAACCTTATTAAATCTTGACCAGGAAATATTATAGAGATAATTTAGGGAAGTACATAGATGAGGGCACCTGACATTATATAGTTTATAATCCAGTATGGAAATACAATGTTAGCAATATGTAAACCATAAAATATTAACAATAAATGACAGGAGAAAAATAAAAGTGTAATAAGGGCTTGGTTGGGAAAGTAGTCTTATTTTGTTTTTTGCTTGTGTTTTTTTTTTTTGTTTGCTTATTTGTTCTAAATTAGTTTTTATTCTAAAACATGTGTAAGGTCAATGTCCTCTTTGCCATGCAATACGTTAAATAAACAATTGCCATGTTGTCCCAGCAATGGTGTTAATTGTCAAAAATTAATTTTATTTAATGTCGTGATTTTTTGTTTTGATTTTTTGATTTACATTGTTTATTTTATTTCTATTAGAAAAGTATTATCTTTATAAAATTTTGGTCATTTTATTCTCCTTTACAGGTGCCATTTAAGTTTAAATATTTTAATTTAGTTTCACATCTCTCACAGGATAGTTATCTTATTATTTGCCATCATTAATATTATTTAGTTGAATTATGTGTGTTCTTTGTTATTTCTCTGGAACAATGCCTCATCTTTCCAAAATAAGCTCATCTTTTCCTTTATTTTGAGTAACAATGTAATTAATCTTTTCTCAGATTCAGAAAGTGTGTGAAAGTATAATTATTAACATCAGTAACTAGATTTATTAATCTTCATGACATAAATTTATTTATTTTTTAATATCAAGTAGTAACTCGATATATACAAATCATGTCTTGGTACCTCTGTTTCTCTTTCCTGCCCCCTTTCTACTGTGGGTCCTCCTCAGTGGGATTGCTGATATTGTTCATGGGATTGAGGGCTATGAGTTGTGAGAGCAGCAGTCAATCATGGCAGGGGTAGTGGGGACAGGGAGTAACAAAGGGAAAGTAATGACTCTAGATATACTCTCCAGGAGGCTCTTGAAATCTTTCTGCCCCCTCTTCCACAAAGTGCCCTGAGCCATGGTAGTTGAATTTTATGTTTTTTTTTTTTTTTTTTTTTTTTTTTTTTTTTTTTTTTTTTTTTTTTTTTTTTTTTTTTTTTTAGGTAGGGTCTCCCTCTAGCCTACGCTGACCTGGAATTTACTACCTAGTGTCAGGCTGGCCTAAGACTCACAGTAATCCATCTGTCTCTGCCTCCTGAGGGCTAGGATTAAAGGTGTGCATTACCACACCCCACTTTTGATTGAGTTTTATGTCTCCTTTACTGTTGAGCTCATAGCAGCTTCTAGATTTCTGCTTTGGAACATTTTGTATATTCATGGTGTTTGTCTTCTTCACCCTGGCTCATGTTGTCAGGCTCCTTGTGGAAGCAGCACTCTTGCTCACCTCTCCACTTCCACTGTGGTTTCCCCTGACCCTAGCTGAGGTGTTAGGGGTGGTTCGTCTTCGGCCAGGGAGTCAGCTATCACCTCTGGTCTTGTTGGTCGAATTAGGTTGTCCATGGTTCTCACTGCCTTCTGGAAGATATAAACAGATTCTCCAGCTGAGAGAGTGTATGTGCTTAAAAGTTGTTGCTGTTGACATTGTTGTTAATATATATTTTAGTGAAAAATGGAAAAAAAGGTAGACATATTTTGAATATGTAATACAATGTACTTTAAAACTGAAGTACATATGTTTTATTTTAGGAAAATTGCACATGCAATCAGATCCCAGAAGAAATCACGCTTAGTCAGTTTTTTTTAATATTGTATTTGCTTATTTCCAAGGGGAGAAAGAGAGAGAGATAGAGAGAGAGAGAGAGAGAGAGAGAGAGAGAGAGAGAGAGAGAGAGAGAGAGAAGGAGAAAGAGAGAAAAAGGAAAGGGTGTGCCAGAGCCTCTAGTCACTGCAAACAATGTCCAAATGCATTTGCTACCTTGGGCATCTGGCTTTACATGGGTACTCAGAAATTCAACACTATTCATTATCCTTTGTGGGCAAGTGCCTTGACTTCTAAACCATTTCTCTAGCCCTAGTCAGTTTTATTAATACTTTAAATGAGACAATGTAGACATTTCTCACACAGTCTCATGATAAGGCAATATAATGAGACCCTATTTTCTTTCTTCTTTGTTATATTATTGAGATCCTATTAATTTACAGTTAGTATCTAGTCCAATGTGTTTAATAGTCTTAGCTTATATCATACCATTTTTCCAGATTTTTAGTTCCTAAGTCCATGTTTACTAGAAAAAAAATCAACCCATTCTTGCAAATAAGTAATGTGAAGGGTCCAGTTTAGTTTGTTCAGTAGCTCTAATAAGTAGTTGTAGCTATCTTTATTGCTAGTTTTCATAGAAAACTTTTAGTTTCTATATGGCTAAGTAACTCTACTGAGATCAATTAGCTAGTATATAGTAGATAGAACTCCAAACATTGGAGAATAGATATATATCTTTTTTTAAATTGTTTTATTTATTCATTTTTAAGCAGAGAGATACAGAGATAAAGAGAGAGAGATACAGAGAGAGACAGAGAGAGAGACACACAGAGAGAGAGAACACCAGGGCCACCACCTTGTGGGTCTGGCTTATGTAGGACCTGGGGAATTGAACCCAGGGCTTTAGGCACTGGAGGCAAGTGCCTTAACCGCTGAGCCATCTCTCCAGCCCATAGATGCATATCTTGATAAATATTAAAACCAAGAAAACAAAAAATAACTCTGAAATTTTTAACTACTTTTGAATTTTTCTTTTGATAACTTTTATTATTATTATTATTAATATTATTATTATTAGGAGTAGTAGTAGTAATAGTTGTAGTAGTAGTAGTAGTAGTAGTAGTAGTAGTAGTAGTAGTAGTAGTAGTTTGGTTTTTCGAGATAGGGTCTAGCTTTATCCCAGGCTGACCTGGAATATGTAGTCTCAGGTTGGCCTCAAACTCATACTCTGCTTTCCAAGTCCTGGGATTAAAGGCATATGCCACACCACACCTGTCTTAATATTATTATTTTAACCAACTAACTTTAACATGCAGGAAATGCAATGTTATGTGGACTCATTGCCTGGGTATCTTTTTTTGCTTTTATTTCTCTTCATTTTACAATATTCCCTATTGATATTGTATGGCCTAACAATGCAGACATTATCTAAAATGGACAGGAATGCAGACATCATCAACTGATGTTTTCTAGAGCCTTTGTTTCTATATATGAAAGGGTTTATCGATTTTCATATAATATATTTCTGGGGTACACTCATTGTGCTATCTCAGCTATTTGTTATCAGCCTTTGTAATTGTCACTGCCCATTTTGAGTGGCCAGGTATTCTTTTGGTTATTCAGCCAGTGCTAAATTGATAATGCATAAATATCTACATTATCACTGACTATATCCAAAGATAAAACACTGAATTTTTCTATAATCTGTATTCTGATTGATATACTTAAATCTACTAATTGATTTAAAATGAAACACTCTAATTAGAGTTGGAATATATTTGAAAGATAGAGGAATTGGTTCTAATATCTAACTTCAAATTTTGTGACTCTATTTCATTTTTTTGTAATTCAATCTCATTACTGCAATATTTTCTTTTATATAATATTTGAAAACCTAATGATACTTCCTTTGAAACAATGGGCATAAAGTGTATTGTGTGTACAGTTTGAAGTTATAATATTGGTTATTTTGAATTTTTCACTAAATCTTATTTTCATTACTTTTCTCTCTTAACACTCCCCTGTTTACTTCATAGATTGTTGATTTGTAGTGGTGTTGATCATTTTTGTTCTTAAATTATTTTTAATTATCTTTATTATGAATAATTATATACATTGTATGGGCAAAACTTATGAATGTTTCCCTGTTTCCCTCCTTTCTGTCCCCTACCCACAGGGGCACTTCCTCAGTGCACTTAGCATACTTAAAGGATTATGAACTGTACCAGAGGTAGTCAGTTTTTCCTTCTTATTTTTCTTCCCCCTATGTGTATTGTTGCTAAGGGGAGCAATGTCTCTGGATATTCTCCCCGACCATGGCTCTTACAATCTTTCGGCCCTGTCTTCCACTTATTTTCCTGAGTCCTGGTGAGTGAGTTTTGAGTCAGCTTTATTGTTGAGATCTTAAGTATCTCTGGTTTGTGTTGGGTATCATTGGTGTCTGTCTCCATTGACTTTCATGGGTTATCAGACTTGCTGTGGTGATTGGTCTCCTGTTTGTCACTTTCTCATTGGTTTCATTTGGGCCCTGTGTGAAAGGCTTGGTGAGGTTTGTCTCCTGCCAGCATGTCAGCTTTCATCCAATTTCTTGTTGGTGGAATTGGGTTGTTCTCAGCTCTCTCAATGCCTTCTGAAAAATATAATATATTTTAAATATATAAACAAATATATATATATATATATATATATATATATATATATATATAAACAAAATATACATCAGAGAATGAGATCAATATAGGTTAAATGAGACAACATTGCTATTTTGGCTAGCTCCTGTTGGGCACTGCCTGTTGGCACTGCTACTGAGGACACATAGAACAAAGGGTTAAGGATGTATGAGTGAGGTGAAACCCCATAATTTGGTAGGCATTTCCCAGCTCCATCAACCCTGACTCTCAATCCACATGACTAGCCACAGGAACCAGCATTCCCTTCTCAGCATGACTGGCAATGGGTATCAGAGAAACTTCCTTGTTCCCATCCCCACTGACCTTGGCTATAATCACGTATTTCCCACCACTCAGGCCCCCAAATGAGGTATTCTCAGGTTGTCCATACTCACCTAGCCCAATACAGGCCGTTAACTCACCACCCCAATCAACCAATCCCCTTGTCTCTTCCCTATTCCCCATTCCCCTGAACCCCTTTTTCCTATAAATGTAAGTTCCCCCAATTGAGTAAGGAACCACGTGGATATACTATACACAACTGCTCCAGTCTGTGTCTTGCTGGACCCCTCCTGTGTTGGCCTGCCAGCTCTGTGGAGTCGGCCCCCAAGCTCTGTGGACCCATCCTGAGAAAGCAGACAGGGGAGCAGCAGTCAGCCCTCGTTGAGCTCCCACCACTTCTCTCTTTTCCCTCTGTGCTGCCAATGGAGCCCCCTGAAGCAAAAACAACAGCTCCTAATGGGTATAGCCTCTCTGTGACTCTATTAGTGGAAATTTCCCCTAGGAGCCAGAGATATTGGTCCCCATAGGATTTTGCCATGGATCCAAGTTCCAGTAAAGGGTTCCTTGTCACTGAGATGATCTCTTAGACAATCGGTAAGTAGTTGATTTCCCTCCTCGGTTTAGTACCACTATTGCACAGATGAGCCTTTCTTGAATTGCTGGTCTCTTTCATACAGCCGTGTGATTATCATTTTTGTGACAACTATCTATATTGTTTATCAGTGGTTTCTGCTTTCAACAAATATCATTGACCAATTTTCCCTGACCAACCATGCAACACCTTCCAGTGCTATACATACTACCATCAGGGAGCTGGTTACCATTCTGGATCTAGCAGGATCTCTTGTTGTTGTTTGATCACTGTCTTTGATTTCTTCATCAACAAGGACTTAATTTAGGCTTAAATTGTTGTTCTTACTTATATTAGATTGACTGGAATAATATGATTATCACAATGATATGTTTACAGCAGCTGGATAGATTGCTCCACAGTTATTCCTGATATTGTCAAGAATTAGTTTTGCTACATAATAATCGTTGCTATTCCTTTGGATAGTGAGAATGTATTATTAAAATTATATTTTATAAGGTTATTATATTAAATTCCATTACTTGTAAAATCCATATGGTGTTCTGATTCTCCTTTTTATTATCTTATGTCAGAAAAGTAAAACTTAGTCTGGTCAAATAAAAACCATTCTGATAAGGAAACATAACAAAAATTTTTTTACCTCAGAAAGCATCAGCTTGATATTTAATGCCATTTTTAATTTGAGTGAACTTTGGAGGTAGTATTATTTCTATGACTTATTTCCTGTTCCAATTCAAATGGGAACAGCTCACATTCTAATTTGTCTTGATAGTTACTAATATTATTTATAAATAATTTCACCATTTTTTTCTAAATGTTCTCTCAATGCTTTAATGAGTTTGTCTTATAGTGAAGAACACACTGAAGTTTAGGGAAATGTATGTATCAATAAACTGCTAAAACAGGAGATTTTGAACACAGAACTTGAGTAGTCAAGGAAATGTGATTGTCTTGCATCTTACTTTTATCTAGAAGTTGCAGTTTATTTCATGGACATTTAAATTTAGCAAGCAAGACAGAATGTTTACCTACATGTTTCTGGAAATAATAAAATGCTATCTTTATAAACCTGAACTTCAAAGCAACCTAGAGCTTTCTCCTGTTAATTGGAATGAACCACTTTGTGATAAAATGCACATTTAATCACAAAGCATGTAACAGTCTCTGTGTTTTGGAAATTGCAAGTGAAATGCAACATATTAAATGTGTCTGTCTTCTTTACAGCTTCTTCACTGATCAAATGAAAGGGGATATTCATTTTGTGCCCTTTGCAAGCATAAAAGAAAATGTATATTTTTCATCACAGGTCATTCATACAAAAAATTGACCATTTTATTGGATTGTTTTGCTCTTTTTAATGTAAAATTTGATTAGCTTTATGTATTCTATGATTTGCTGTGAAGTACTCTGATTGAAATGATTATTTCTGTTAAAGTATTTATAATGTTAGAATATTACCTATATCTATTAATGACTTCATCCATCTTCACTTGCCTTCAAAGCATAGAGACTATACCAGCATATTACTAAAGAAGAATCATTGGACGCATATGGATTTTCAAACGTAAATTAATTTAAATCACATTAGGTAAAATTAAATTAAAATTTTAAGTTTCACACTAGCTACATTTCTAGTTCTTAGTACCCATGTACGGTTAGTGGTAACAGGACAAGACAACAGAGATACCAAACATTTCCAGTTTTTCACAGATTTCTAATAAACAACATTACAGTATATGCAATTGTCTGTTATATGCACTCCCTACCAGCAATGCAGTATCAGAGCTTGAAATACTTGCTTAAATCTAAGTAGTTTACAATACAGTTTTGTCAAGAAGTGCGATTTAGAATGATATACTCCCTGGAACTGAAGTGAAATAACTTTCATAACTATTTATGTAATCACAAAAGTATTATTCTTTCTATGAAAAATGAATTAGAGCTGTCTTTTTCTGAAAATAGTTATGTTTGGGGACATATAATGTAATATATTTTTATCACTACATCTTTTAAATGACAAATGAAAGTCATAATTTTGTGAAACTGTGGTTTAAATTTTGTGTTTCTACAGAAAATCTATTAAACTCAGAGGTTTAAAATGTAATTCCAATAATGTGAAGTATTTTGTATTTGTTTCTCAAATGATAATTCTGGTTACGATGATTGATCAGCAGAAATAGAGAAAACTCTTTGAACCTGAGTCTTTGCTTCCATTGGAAATGAAAGTATAGGGATCAGTTTAAAAAGAAAATTAAAAATAAAAGAAAATAGTCTGCATACTTCTATTTAAATGTGTACATTTTTCCAATATATTACTCATGCTTAATTACTTTACCTATTTTGTATATTACCAGATCCTCACTTTGATATTTAGCAATGAATATACTTTAATTTTTATGAATAATTTCAAGATGTATCTTTAAAACACTAATTTTATTTTAATTATCAGAAGGGTTTTTTCGTTATTATGATTTATGCTTCTTGTTATGTTTTAAAAGTACTTCATTGCAGTGCATCAGAAAGTATTACATAAAATAACATGAATAGAAAACATACTATTAAAGATAGGTCTTCATTCCTTGGGAGGCATCAGTAGGAGACTCACTGTGAGTTCAAGGCTACCCTGAGACTACATTGTGAATTCCAGGTCAGCCTGGGCTAGAGTGAGACCCTACCTCAACAACAACAACAAAGAAAAGCTTTTCAGGATGAAAATGTCAAGCATTTTCTTTGTCATTTTGTTGTTTTGGTTACCAAAATACTTGAGAAATTAGCCTTTTGGTTCTCCAGATGAGCTGAGATAGTAATCATAGGCATGGAAGGACAGGTAGAATATAGTGACTGTGCATACTCGGATTCTTTGTACTGAAACATGCACCTTTGCTGTTATGCTGCAGGCCATAGAGCGCGAAAAAGCCGAAAAGTTCAGAAAACTGCAAGATGCCAGCAGATCAGCTCAGGCCCTGGTGGAACAGATGGTGAATGGTAATTACATGGAGTTGATTTAGATAATCTTCTTAGAGATTTGCAGAACACATTGGTTCATATTTATCAACTGAATTATATCAGACAAATACTCTTAAATTGAAATTAGAATTAAAGGAAGTGTTTTATTTTTTAATCTAAGAGAATTATTGGGAGATTACATAAATAGTTATGAAAGATTCAACTTGAATCTATTGGTAGAAGATATGTGGTACACTATTTTATCAATCTATTGTACAACATCAATATCATATAAATCCTTCCAGTTTTGATATAAAATATTTAGGGAAATAACATTTCCTGAATTAATTACTGAAGGAAAAACATTGGATAATCAAAAAAAAGTTATTGTAATTTGACATTAGATATTTTAAAACTTATTTTGTCAATATATTTTTCCAAAAAACCTAAAATTGGTAGAAGGTTTTAATCAAATAATATTCTAAAATATGATTCATATTTCCTATGTTATATCTTTGAAACAATCTTTATTCATTGTTTAGTAAAGCGTATATTTAATGCAATATTTCCCTTTTAGAAATAAAATAAAAATAATTTCTACTACCAATTAGTGTTTCAAAAGCTATCTGTACAAAAATGTTCCATATATATACATATATATATATGCATATATATATATAATGTAACCAAACTTTTTCCTCAATTTTTATTTCCCTAATATTATCTTAATTTCCAGACAAGTTTTTTTTAAATCATCAAAATACAATTTGAAGTCATTAAAAATTTTCAATGGCATGTTTAAATGAGTACCATAAACAAAAATATGGCTATACACACACACACACACACACACACACACACACATATATTGTTTTCTCGAGGTAGGGTCTCGCTCTAGTCCAGGCTGATGACCTGGAATTCACTATGTAGTCTCAGTGTGGCCTTGAACTCATGGCGATCCTCCTACCTCTGCCTCTTGAGTGCTGGGATTAAAGGTGTGTGCCACTACACCCGGCACAGCTGTATATTTTTGTTGTACACATAAACTTGTTCTAGATTCTCCTTATATTTTTTCACAATATACTCTGTAATTGTATTATTTTTGTGTTAATTGTTATGTAATACTCATAAAGTTCAGTGGAGCTGGTTGTAGTGACACACACTTTTAATCCATGCACTATGGAAGCTTAGGTAGAAGGAATACCATGAGGCTGAGGTTACTCTGGGCTAAAGTTAGATCCTGAGTTAAAAAAAAGTTCAATGATCTTCAGAGAAAATCAACTCATTTTCTTATTTTAATGAGCCTTATGTCTATGTTTATTATAACCAAATCCAAGCATATAGACAGCTGAAAACTGAGTTGACCAGTTAAAGTTTCTATAGACAATGTAAAACATGAAAAGGTTTTGATGCATCTTGCTTGTGAGTATTGATTGATAAGCTTAATATGTTATTAAGTTATATAAGATTACATGACCTAAATCAGTCTTGTCATTTTATATATTTTACCCTAGAAACTACATTGTCAGTTTCATATTCATACATTTCAATGGTTTCATTTTTTAGTTGAATACCGAGGATAACTAATATCATCTGATTTTAATATATGTTAAATTATTTTATATACTCTCAAATATTTTGAAATGGACATTTTGGTATGTGAAATTACATACATGATTGCAATGAATATATGAGTAATTTTGGAGGCATGCAGAAAAATCACAACATATACTAAAACCTTATTAAATACTAATTAACTGATTAAATTTCAAAGCATATTTGACAATGATTGCAAAAATAACATTGGTAATATTGCTTAGAAAATAGTACCTCTGAAGGAATATAATAATTTTGTTATATTGCAAACAACAATAGATTATAGGAGATTGACATGAAATATTATTGTTTAAGTCAGTATATTGATCAAATCTTAACCTATTTATTTGTCTTCCAATGAGGATATGACTACCTGTCATAGACATAGCCTCAGTATTGTATATATCTATTTTAATTATCAAAATAACCATAGTTCTGCTGTTCTGTTACTTATATACTTTATATAATTTCTTAGTAGAGGAAGTAGAATCACATATTCCAATGTCTCATTCAAGTTTTTTTTTTTTCATTTTTTTTTTCATTCAAGTTATTTACTATTTAGTCTTTCAAAGAACAAACCACATTATGGTTATTTTCAAAGATTATGAAAACTATGAAATAAGCAAGATATAAAAGTCTAAGTACTTTACAGGTACTCCTATTCAACAACTAATTTATCATAGCATGCATCCTGAAGCTAAAAGGCAATCTTCCCATAAACCATAATTCTAACTACTGTTTCAGCAAGGGTTTTAAATGTATAAGTTTAGACTACTATTTATTATATTTGGGTTATAGAAATTTATTCCAATCAACCATATATGACACATGTACACTTCCATTTTATTTGAAGAAGAAATATTAGAAATGAATCACTGCACTCTTCTGTACTAGTGTAAATCCATGTTCTTCTTAATGGTATACATTGTCTACAGGTATAAATTCAAATCATTTCTACCAAATATTAAGTCACAAACAAGAAAATATATGTGTATCTGTGTGAATTTGTATATCTAAGCTCTAAGTTTGCAATAATAAAATACCATATATTCATAATGAAAAACATATATGAATAAAGAATATGTTTAAGAAATAGCAAAATATAGTTTCTATGTAATATAAATATATATAACAAACTAAATTTTATTAATAACAGATAATATAAGATTCCATTATTTTTAGGATGACTTAGAGATTTTCTTTTTCTTTTCTCCTCAGAATGAAATAAAATATTTCTTTATGACTTACATTTAAGTTTATAACTCAAAATCAAACATCAAGACTTGTTAGCAAATTATTTCTTTATTTTAAAATGTTTATGAAATAGTGAAGTTGAACACACTTAGGAAATCTAGAAAGAACAAATCATTTTTTTCCTTATGGAAACTTAATAAAGAAATTTTAAAAATGTATCAAGCTAAGCATGGTGATTCATACTGTACAATCTGAGCACTTTGGTTTCTGAGGCAACAAGATTTACAGTTCAAGGCCAGTTTGTTGCACATAGCAAGAGCCTGTTTCCAAGAACATGAAACATAAAATGTAATTATAAATTTAAAAATATGTGTTGAGAAGCAAGTGTTCAATAGGTCCTCAGATGTGTAAAAAGCAAAATTGACCACAGTTCCAATGTAGAAAACATTGACCTACATTTGATATCATGTTATTAAAAAACACTATTTCTTGTACTTATGAACAAATGGTTGTCAGGATAATATAAATGTTATGATCAATTTTAAGATAATATTGGCTTAACTTTACAAAGCACAAATTTTATATATAGTATTTTAATATAATATTAACTATTTTATGTATTTTAGAGTTATGGTACATATTTGTTTAATAAAGAGACAATAAGAGGTTTTCAGTAATTTGCTTGGCATTTTTTTACCAAAAATTTGTTGCAACATTTACATACATAATTTAAAACTACAAATGAATGTTTTCCTTACAGATATACTAACTGCTTTGGTCAGAATATAAGTGATCTTCCATAATCATTTTTTTAAAATGAAAGGTTACCAACAATGCATTTTAAGTCATTTTTCATTGAAACTTGAAATACTTCTAACTGATCTCCATCTGAACTATACTTTTGAACTCATATTAAAAATATATACCTATTTCAATATTAGTAGTTTTGATATGGGTAAGAATTATCTTAAGATTACTTGATAGAGATACCTCTTATTAGGGATTTTTTTCAGAAATGTGATCTTTGCAAAATTTTGTTGTTTTAATAAAAAAAAGAAAAAGGAACAGGAATGGGTCTGGCTGGAGTTTTCCCAAGGCCACTTCTGTTCCCAGAGCGCCTGTGGGAGAGTGCTCACAGGGGCGGGGGCTGCACCCATGGAAGCATGCCCATGGGCCAGAGAGCCCTTGGAAGTGTTACAGCTCTGTGTGTGTTCAGCTCATCTCTCCAGAGAGAATAACGGACATAGAGCCTGGGGAAAAGACATGGCAAATAATCCCATCACAAGTAATTCCATTTTATTGTAGCAGCATTGTGGGTTAAAACAGAAATTGAGGAGGAGGGAGAGA